>CAUYPK010012897.1:0-82217 GCA_963574355.1 Loris lydekkerianus
TTCGATCCTATAATTCCTCTACTAGGTTTATACCCAGAAGACCAAAAATCACAATATAACAAAGACATATGTACCAGAATGTTTATTGCAGCCCAATTCATAATTGCTAAGTCATGGAAGAAGCCCAAGTGCCCATCGACCCACGAATGGACTAGCAAATGGTGTTACATGTATACCATGGAATATTATGCAGCCTTAAAGAAAGATGGAGACTTTACCTCTTTCATGTTTACATGGATGGAGGTGGAACATATTCTTCTTAACAAAGTATCCCAGGAATGGAAGAAAAAGTATCCAATGTACTCAGCCCTACCATGAAGCTAAATTATAGCTTTCACATGAAGGCTATATCCCAACTATAGCACAAGACTATGGGGAAAGGGCCAAGGATGGGGAAGGTAGGGGGGAGGTTTGGGCAGAGGGAGGGTAATGGGTGGGGCCACATGTATGGTGCATCTTAGAATGGGTACAGGCGATTGCACTAATGTACACAGCTATGATTTAACAATAAAAAAAAACTTGAGTAAATGTACCATGAAAATTGAACTTTTGAGCAACAAATGTGAAACTGCAAGTTGTACTAGTAATTAAGTCACATTGTGTGACAAAAAAAAGAATATTATCCAGCAAAGAGATAGGATGTAAAATTAACATGCAATAATAAATAGCCTTTATATGTACAAATACCAGCCAGTTAGAATACATAATGTCAGAGAAGAGTTCATTTACAAAGCAATAATAAAGATACTTAGGGATAAATTCAACAACAACAACAAAAGTTCAAAACCGATATGGTATGAAGCATTCCTTCAATAAACAAAAATACATTTAAACAGAAAAAAAAAGAGTAAAACAAATCATTCAGTTTAAACTTCAGATATGAGAAATTGACATAAAAATTGACATATTGCTTGCTCTAATGTTACCTTAAAAATTATTTATTAAATATTTAGGTAGCAAGAGATTACTCCATACTCAAAAAGTATGATTTGGCTATTTTTACAAATTTTCTTAATAATGTCAGTGTCATTTACTTTTAATCACAAAAATCAAGATTAAATGTTATTTATCCTGCTTTACAAATAAGGAGTCAGCAGGTAAGGGAGTAAGAAACCAGCAGAGCTAGAACTAGAATCGAGCTCTTATGATTCCCATCTAGTGCACGTTCTCTGCCACACCAAACAGTGGGTTCATAACATTTTGAAATCATGAATGCACAGAAAGAGAAGTCCAATAGAAGAATAAAGAATTCTAGCTCAAAATGTACCATGTGCAGGTAAGCATGTAAACAGCACTGTCAACAGACAAGTAGGTTTTGATGAAAGGAAAGAAAGTTAAACAGAATCTTACACCTGACACATGATTGGTGAATGAAAAGTTGAAGCAAAAATAAAAAGGACCAGAAATCTTAAACTCATGTTTCAAATTCATTTCAGGCTTATTCTACATGTATACTTATGCTACTATGACCTTCACAAAGCACCTGGAAATAACTTCTTGAACATATCTGGTAGCAGACAACACTCCTTCTCTCCAGTTGGCCTTTTCCTCCAAGAATGTAGTTACAGTCATCTGTATTATTTTTTGCACAGTATCCACTAATTCCTGAAAGGACAGTATTCTAAATTGGCCTAGAGTCATTACAGTGATTTTTCAATAAAAATTACTTTAGCACATGCTAAAGTATATTTATTAAAAGATATATTTCTTTTATAGGTTAATTTGCCAGGAGGTGCAAACCTGCTTTTGCTACTAATTGAAACAAAAATAGCAAAAACAAAATCATGTCCTTGAGCAATGAGCTGTCTTTATATTCCCATTCTCCCCACTGCCAACCCTGGATAGCTGCCATTCCTGAAAATAACCTATAAAAGGGGTTTTGTTACCACTAAATCATGCAACTTTGCTTTTCTAGGGCACATACCCTTGCTGTCTCTATGTGAACCAAGCAAACACATCAGAAAACTTCAGTCTAATATGCCAACATTCAATAATCAAAGATGAGTAAAATCACCATTTGTTTTCTCTTTAAAAAAAATAATTGAATTTGAGATCTAAAGAGCCATCTGCTACCAAATGTGTTTACCAGTATAGGTGAGTGCATTTTTGGTTTGGAAAAAAGTTGGTGATATTCTTCTCCTTTGACATTAAAAAATATGTGTCCCAGAAATTTCTGATTTTACATCATTGAAGAAAATAACTTTCTGGTGATTTCTTTCCTCTTAACATTAATTTCCTATAGGGGAAAAAAGTACTAGGCTAATTCTTAGTAGCCTGATGTTTTACTGTTTTAGTGTTCCACTTGAAGGATTTTAGACTATCTGGATCTATGTGACTGCAACAATATGACCATGTCCTGGCAGAAGCAATCAGTTTAGGCAGCTAAATGATGTGCAAGTGGAAATGGCCATACAATTGGTTGGACCAATGCAATCAATACTACTTATGAAGACAAGAAAAACACACACACACACACACACACACACACACACACACACACAAGCAGATCAGCTGGGCTACAGTCCCATTCAGTGGCTACAAGATGATACAGTTTACAAGAAGGTGTAAGACAGAAAATCTTACTCCAGAGAATCTGGGTTTCTCGGTGTACCCGCAAGGTCCTAGTCAGCACCTGGCACAGAGAAGGTGTTTAACAAATACTACTCTTTTCCATTTCTTTATTCTGGTCACAGGATAATTCAATTGGATTATTCAATTGGATTATGCTTTTTCAGTATCAAGTACAACCTCCATAGGCAGATATGTGGGACTATTGGAAACACAACTCAGCTGCTGAGAACAGATAAAATAGGAGGCAAAGAAATTTCTTTTTCTGGCTTTTTACATACTGTATGACATGGCCATCGGTCAGCATGTTTTAAAAGGGGTTGATTAGGTAGTTTTCAACTTACAGAGCTTCTTCTATAACACATCACTGTGCTTGATATTATCCTAAGAAATTATCTAGTTCATTATTTATTAAACTTTTATAATTTGGTATTTCATATGAGGTAATAGTGAAAGGTAATAATTTGTTCTAAAACATCATTTATTAATTCATTCAATTAATTCATTCATCAAAAAATTATTCATATTGAGAGGGTCACATGCTATATGTTTTTGCTTCTATTGATATGGTGAATTATATTTATGGATTTTCGTATGTCAAACCAGCCTTACATCCCTGAGATGAATGAAGCCTACTAGATCGTGAAGTATAATTTTTTTTAATGAGTAGATCTAATCTATCTATTGGCTAAGATTTTATGGAGTATTTTTGTATCTATATTCATTAGTGAAATTGGTCTATAATTCTCCTTTTTAGATGAGTCTTTTCCTGGTTTTGGTATTAGGGTTATGTTTGCTTCATAGAATGTGTGGGAGAAAGTTCCTTCCTTCTCAATGTCTTGAAAAAATTTCTGCAATATAGGTACAAGCTTTCTTGGTAGGACTACAAACTAATACAGCCTCTGAAAAGAAGTATGGAGAATCCTCAAAGAACTCAAATTAGATACCCCATTTGACCCTGCAATCCTACTACTAGGCATCTACCCAGAAGAAAACAAAATAATTTTATCATAAGAACATTTGCACTAGATTGTTTACTGCAGCTCAATTTATAATCTTCAAGATGTAGAAACAACCTAAATGCCCATCAACTCAGGAATGGGTTAACAAACTGTGGTATATGTATACCACGGAACACGAGTCAGCCATAAAAAAGATGGTGAC
The DNA here is from genome assembly GCA_963574355.1 of Loris lydekkerianus. Classification (NCBI taxonomy): domain Eukaryota; kingdom Metazoa; phylum Chordata; class Mammalia; order Primates; family Lorisidae; genus Loris; species Loris lydekkerianus. Next base: position 3,733 of record CAUYPK010012897.1, read on the forward strand.
TGGATGGAGTTGAAACACAATCTTCTCAGTAAAATATCACAAAAATGGAAAAGCAAATATCCAATGTGCTCAATACTAACATGAAGCCAGTAAATGATCTAATTGATACCCACAGAGGAGAAAAACTCATTTCAATTTAAGGTGGGGGGATGGAGAACAAAGGTGAGGGTAGAAGGTAGGATGGGAGTTGGGGTATTTCCACTTAATGGGCACAATGTAGGGGTATGTGCCACACCTTTTGGGTGTGGGACACAACTACAAAAGGGACTCTACCTAACAAATTCAAATATTGTGACCTGGTTCTTTGTACCCTTACGTTAACCTGAAATTAAAAAACAACAACAACAACAACAACAACAACAACAACAAAAACTATTCATCAGCATCTATTTGCAAAGCCCTACAAAGAATGTAAGAGCTAATACAGCATGGTCTATTTCTCAAAGAGACAATAGTTTAGTGAAAGGATGATGAACTGCTTGTCATCCCCTGTCACGGAAACAGTTTGTCATTCCAAGTGGGTTGAATACCCTCAGCTTGGAAGATGACCCACACTGCATAGTATCTGGGGATGACAAACTGTTTCCCTGACAATGATAAATATTTTCATCTTTGCAAGCCATAAAGTCTCTATCGAAACTACTTCACTTCCACTGCCACAGATGATATATCAATGAATGGGTGCAGTGGTATTCCAATAAAACTTTATTTGTGGACACCGAAGCTTGAATTCATGTAAGTTTTACATGTCACAAAATACCATTCTTCTTTTGATTTTTTCAACCACTTAAAAATATAAAAACTATTCTCAGCTCATGGGCCATACAACAGGTGACAGGCTGAATTTGGCATACAGGCTATAGTTTACCAATGCTGTACTAGGCTGAAAGTATTTTGATAGCTTCCTTTCCTTGGAAAATCTTGCTGGTGGTCAGGAATCACAGGCATTTCAATTGCCTGCTTTGTATATATTTCACCTCTGGCCACATGTGTGAAGTAATCTTTATAATTTATGCCTTTCAGGGAAATCACTGTCAGTTTTCTGCACACCTATGAAAACCAGTCCCTTCCTTTCTAGTGGGTTGCAATTGACTGATGTTTGTCATCTAGAAAAATTCTATTTATATTTCAAAAGCACAAAAAATATATTGGTACATCAAAAGTATTCAAGTCATAGCTTTAACTATAAATAGAGCAAAAGAAGAAAGACTTCAGAAAAGCACAGGCTTCCTTTGATTTTGTTTTATATTATTTTGTTTTTTAAAAATAAAAGAATCCTAAAGTATATTATGAAAATTCTCAGAAGAATTTTAGCAATTTTTGGTAATCATTTTAATGGCACATTTTCAAAGCTGTCATCTTATTACTTCAAGAGGCCCAGCATTTAGAGCAATACAGTTTGTTTGCTGTTTCCACACCACTGCTCTTGTTTATGAATCAAGTTGGACACTCCTTTCTGAAGGTTAATTCCATTGTACTTCTCTTTTTCAAATGAAAGACTACCAAGAGAAACTCACACATTTTGATACAATGTGTGGTTCTTTTCAATATAAATTATTTGTGATCTAGTTATGGTTTATCTTACCCCTGAGAATGACAGTCTCTATATCCTTCCAGCCCCTTTCATCAGAGATATAAACCTAATTATCTGTATTTATCATACTTATCCTTAAAAATAATAAACTCCATACTTGCTACAGGAATTTCAACTATTCCTTACAGCTTCTACACTATGAAGCTATGATTTTCATAAGGTTTCATCTAGCTCTGCTGGGTCCAATACGGAATCTGCTACCTACATGGGATTATTTTTAAGTTTAAAATAAGTAAAATTAAAAACTTAGTCTCTCAACTGCACAAGCCACATTTGCATTATTGCTGAAAGTCGTACTGGACCATCCTGACCTAAATTGAACAAGTAAGAAGACAAAACAGTTATGACTGTCAATCTTGATTTATTTATGCCAGCTAAGAATTATCCTGACCAATCTGGCTCTTTATTTCTCAGGAAGAAAGTTATAGATCTTTGGAATTATAAGTATTAATAATGTCTTAATATTAGAAATCAATGCCCTCTAGTAATAGGATGAGATGTTTTCCCCTGTAAACCTTCTATCTGCCATGTTTAGGACCAAAAATTAGCAAAGTAATTTCAGTCATACCACTTATGTTCCCTGGGGGTATCCAGCATCCAGTCTACCCTCCTTTCTTGGAGGGAATTTCTGATGAATCAGGTCTTAGTAAAGTACACAGTGCAGGCACAGCCAATTGAATGCTCCACCCTCTTCTATGATTCTGGGATAAGTGAGACCAAGAAAAAGAATACTGAGCCATCTGGTGCCATGTTTTTGATGCTGTACAGCAGTGATGGGGAGTGGTGGCCAGTGGCAGCAGCCTTGGTATTCTGGCCAGACTGTTTCTGCTACAAGCTTTCTAGTCCATTTGAAGCTACTCTTATCTCTGCCTGCTTTATGAAGTTGATGCTCTCCAGCCTCTGGCTAATTCTGGGAGTCCAATATCCTTTGAATAAATTCTCTTTCTCTGCTTAAAAACTGCCACAGATATAGGCCAAGTGCAGCATCTCACACCTGTAATCCTAGTGCTTTGGGAGGCAAAAGGCAGGAGGGTCACTTGAGGCTAGGAGTTAGAGATCTGTCTTGACAACATAACATGACGCCACTCTCTACAAAAAATTTAAAAATTAGCCAGGTGTGGTGGTGTGCACCTGTAGTCCCAGGTACTTAGGAGGCTGATGCAGGAAGATCACTTCAATCCAAGAGTTAGAGGCTACAGTGAGCCATAGTCATGCCACTGACCTCCAGCATGAGGGACAGGGTGAGACCCTGTCAAAGAATATAAATAAGACAATCCTCCACTGAAGTATCATTGGTGTTGTTTCCACATTCTATAAACAATTTTTAAAGGTTAATCTAGTTTTTATCCAATGAAATAAGCCCAAATGTAAAGAATTTTTTTTTGTTACTATCATTGTTATACATGAAGCTACTTTTTAGAAAATTTACAATCACTATTAATTACAAAATAAATAATGGTAGCAGAACAATTTTTAAAAATCTCACTTGTGAAAAAATTATTCCAATCCATAAACAAAGAAGGCAGAAGATAAAAAATAATAATGAATTAAAAATTGTTAATGGTATTTCTAACTTGCATTTTGGGTTTCTGTGTCAAAAATGTTCTTTCTAACATTTCTTTTTTCTAAGTTTAAAAGCTTTGTTTTCTGTTATCTTTGGTTAATACCATCATGGTAACTGGTACTATCTCTCTTCAAAACATATGAAATAATTCTGATCCGAAGGTACTCAGAAGATGACCTTTTGCACTGTTGACACAATACTGAGATGGTACAAATGGGAATGGCTTCAAAAGATAATGTATATATCAACTGAAATGGGTCCCTTCAAAATATTTAAGGTGATGACAGCAACATTCCTTCATAGGAAGGTGTGACTGATTCTCTTATTTTCTTTTGGTTTTCTTATTAAAGAAGAAATTTCAGGTTTTTGTAACTTCTTGATTCTCAGTCAGGAACTAAGTTTCTCCATAGAAACAGAATCAATAGGATATATAGAGATAAATAGAAAGATTTATTACAAGGAATAGGCTTACATAATTATTAAGTCTGAGCAGTCCCATGACCTATTGTCTATAGTTCTGAGGCTCAGGAAAGCTGGTGGTATAGTTCTAGTCTAAATCGGAAGGGCTGAGAGTCAGGGGAGCCAATATTGTAAGTCATAACCCAACTTCCAAGGCCTGAAAATCAGAGGCATTGGTATTCAAGGGCAGGAAAAGATGGATGTCCCAGCTCAAACAGACAGCAAATATGCCCTTCCCTTAACTTTTTGTTCTATTCAGGTCCTCAATAGATTGGGTGATGCCCACCCAGATTGGTAAGCAAGATCTTTACTCAAGTCTACTGATTTAAATGTTACTTTCTGTTGGAAATACTCTCATATACCCAGAAATAACACTTTATCAGCTAACTGGGCACCCCTTAGGTAACTTAAATTGACACATAAAATTAATCATCACACTGGCAACACTATTTTTCAAGAAATAGTAGAAGCCCTGTTTGCATGTCAGCCTACTTCCTGGTATGTATTTGCATCATGGAAGCACTGACTAGAGGTCATTTCAGTTCATTCTCTGACCATTAAGAAAAACCAACATCTTTAAACAATAATACATTTATCATAACACTCACCCGATAGCCACATCATTTCACTCCCCTTGTATCTTATAATAAACATAAGCTCAGGCACCTATAAGAATCCTGTATGTGCATAACACAGGTTCTGAGATCAGAAAAATCACCCAACTGGGCAGAGTATCATATCACATTAACAACCAGCTCTATCCAAAACCCACAAGGCAAAGCAGCCACTTTGCCAGCTTTTTCAAAAAGGAGGTAAGAATCCCCATTAATGAAACAACTGTAGTTTTATGCTAGTATCCAGGGAGATTACATTTTAAGTCTAAAATCTTCTCCCTCGTGATGATTCAAAGGTAATTAGAATTTTTTTCACAGTAGTAACTGTAATGTCAAGGGACCCACAGTTTGCAGGATAAGATGAGAAAATTATCCTCAAAGCTGCTCATCTTTCCACTACTTCAAGTCCTTCTAGGCTTATTTTTTATTACTCACTTGAAGACTGGGCCAAAGCCTAGTTATATGACTCCAAGAGGCAGCAATTAGAGTACAGCAGAGCTTGATCTGGATATTCCTATCTTGAAAATGGCACTGGAGATCTTCCATCTGAAAACAGAACATTGGCCCAGGAATGCTGAAAGACTTTCCGTCCAAGTCTCTCTGTGCAACCTTGCCCCAATAAGCATGAATATTCATGGGATTTTGAGTGCTAAATATAACTGATTATCATTCCTCAAGAAGGGCATTGTAGAAAAACTAGTAGAAAGTGGTGTTGGTGGGATGACAAACCAACTAGCTCTTTGAAAATTAAAATAATAATAATAATGAGCTGAGAATCAGTAGGCACTTCTAATTTTAATAAATAAAAAATTGAGGGGGTGGAGACAAGGTGGCTGACTAAAACCAGCTTTCCACAGAGGCTCCCATCCAGAAGGAGAGTTAAAGGACAGAAATTTAGCAAGAAACTGGGTAGATTTGAGCTGCACCAAGAGAGAAGGTTGAAGAATGCACATCAACCCCGCCGAGATAAACTGCAACCACAAGGATACAAACAAAAGGTACAAAATCCATCACCAAGTGGATGGGAGTCCCTTCCCCCATGAGAACAGCTCAGAGTGCCCCACAAACAAACGAGCAGAGTTCAAAGGTCCTCCCACTACACTCCATGAGATAGACCCTCTAAAAACTGGACCTACATCCCCTAGTAGGGTGCCACGGTGTTCTCTACCTACAACTCTGAGCTCCCAGCACTCCCCTCCACTCTCACTCTGAGGTCTGGAGGGCTGTCCCCAGGAGTTCAGATTCTTGGGTGATTTCTTGGGTATATATTCTCTACCTGCAACTTTGAGCTCCCAGCACTCCCCTCCACTCTCACTCTGAGGTCTAGAGGCCTATCCCCCAGGAGTTCAGATTCTTGGGTGATTTCTTGAGAGGTGTGAACAGGGCCTAAGCTGCAGCTGGTCAGTGCTGACTCTGGGGCATGGGAGTGAGGAGAAGTCAGTCAGCTGAGAGGGAAGCACACCAGAGCAGCGGTGCCCCGAGGCGCAGAGCAGCAGCCATCTTTTAGCAACAATAGGGCTCACTCCCGGATATTCTGAAGCCACACCCCCTGTCTCCCTGGGCAATCAGAGGAGGCAGGGCATCTACTCAGGTGGCAACCACCACAGAACAGATCTGGGACAGAAACGCAGGCCCCGTGAGTAAAGGGTTTTCCTGAGGCGGTACTGGCCTGGGTGGAGCTCTGGGACTAGAAATGCAAGCCCAGAGCCGGGAAGTTCCCAGGGCGGGGCTGACCCAGAGGACTGCTTTACTGAGCCTAAGACGCACCTGGCCCTCAGGAGATCTCAGCCTATAGACAAAGGAAGACATGAGGCTAGAACTGACAGGTAACTGAATACAAACCTGCAGGAGCAAAGACAGGGCCTGAGGTGCAGGCTCTGGGAACTCAAAACAGCATCTCCTCTGCAGGGGAATTTAGCAGGGACAGAAACAAATTCCCACAAAGTTGTTTTGTTCTGTCTGTCAATGACATCAATCAGGGGTGGGGCCGGAACTGAGTGAACACCCCCCAAGCCTCCATCAAGTGCCTGAGGTTGTCAGGCGTCACCTCCCCCTGCTAGATAGAGGCAGAGCGCAGTAGCCTGCCTGAGAAGAAATAGATTTCCTCCTGATTCAGGCAGGTGCAAACCCCTGGAGTATCTATTCACTATAGGCAACTGGGTCAACAGGGTCAAAGCCCTGCGGGACTATCAGTGACTGGGTGTGACAGATGTGCAAGGTGGGTAAGGAGGCATCAACCTTTCCAGACTGATCTATTTGCTGGGTGGATCTCCTGACTCCATGGAGCACTAAAATAAGCCATATCAGAATAGTCACCAGACTCCTGCAATCCAGTTGCCAGAGACCTTTTAAACTCACCCACCTGAGACAGGTGCTGACTGAGACAATTGATTTGGACCATTTGAACTGAGCCAATTGTCCAAGGACTATTCAGGTGGTACCCTGGGTGTGTGGTTGTGCGAAGGTTTGATTTTCCTTTTCCAATTATTGCCTTAGGGGGCAGGGTGACATAATTGCTGGTATTTCTCTACAGCTGAGACTTCAACCCAGAGTAACTGTTTCACTAGGGTTGAACAGAGACCAGCTGAAAACAAGACAGAACCACTTAGCCCCACCACACCAAACAGGTCCCCAGTTTGTCAAGCCATAGCACTGTATGGGTCCTCGACAAAGCTTCAGGGGGAAAATCAAATGGTGTAAAACAATCATGAGGTGGAATTAGTGGGAAAACTCTGATAACAAAAATAACCAAAATAGATCAACTCCCCCAAAGAAAGATATGGCAGATGTAAGTGAAGATCCATTCATAAACAGCTGGCCGAGATGTCAGAAATTGAATTCAGAATTTGGATTGCAAACAAGATTAAGAAAGTGGATGAAAATTTGTGATTAGAAATATGAGCAGCAATTCAAAAGTTGGAATTAGAAATTTGAGGAGAAATTCAAAAGTTGTCTCAAGAATTTAACGAATTTAAAGACAAAACCACCAAAGACTTAGACACACTGAAGCAAGAATTTGCAGCCCTCAAAGATCTGAAAAATACAGTAGAATCCCTCAGTAATAGAGTGGAGCAAGGAGAGGAAAGGATCTCTGACATTGAAGACAAAGCCTCTGAATGCCCCCAATCTCTCAAAGAGGAAGAGAAATAGAAAGCAAAAACAGATCATTCTCTCAGAGAGTTCTGGGATAATTCGAAGAAGGCCAACCTCCAAATCACTGGAATTCCTGAAAACGATGAAGTAGCCTCGCTGAGCACAGAGGTCCTTTGGCATGAAATTATAAAAGAGAATTTTCCAGACATGCCTAGAGATTCTGAAATACAGATAGCAGACAGCTTCAGAACCCCAGCACGACTCAACCTCAATAAGACATCTCCCAGGCATATCCTAATTAACTTCATGAAAGTTAATACTAAGGAGAAAATTCTCAGAGCTGTCAGGTGAAAAAAAGCCATTACATACAAAGGGAAGAATATTAGAATGACTGCAGATCTCTCTGCTGAAACTTTTCAAGCCAGAAGAGGGTGGTCATCGACTTTTAATCCCCTAAAGCAAAATAACTTTCAACCCCAGATCTTGTATCTAGCTAAACTGAGTTTCATTTATGATGGAGAAATTAAATACTTTAATGACATTCAGGTGTTGAAAAAATTTGCCATAACCAAACCAGCTGTCCTGGATATTCTCAGACCTATCCTCCATAATTACCAACCCAATCCTATACCACAAAAGTACCATGTATACTTGAGTATAAGCCGACCCAAGTATAAGCCAACCCCCTTAATTTTACCCTAAAACTGGGAAAACTTAGTGACTCCAGGATAAGCCGAGGTGGAAAATGCAGCCGCCACTGGTAAATTTCAAAAATAAAAATATATACCCCCCAAAATTACAATAATTGAGGAATCAGTAGGTTAAATGCTTTTCAATATTTATTGCTAAAGAAAAGCTGTAAACTATCAATGACAACTTTAAAACTTAAAATAAAGTACAGAAAACCGTAGCTTAACAGGTAATCAAGCTAAATCACAAAGGTTAAAATTTTTCAATACTTGATTCCTCCTCCTCATCATCTGTATTTCCACACAGAGCTTCATCTGTATCTGATGTGAGGGTATCAGCATAGACATTGTCATCATCACTGAGTTCGGAGATATCATCATCACTGCCTTTGGTCTCATACAAAGCGCAGTCTTCACTGCCATCCATCGCATTACTAATGCCGCATTTCTTGAAGGCGCGTTGCACCATGTCCTCTGGAATCTCTTCCCATGCATCACAAACCCACTTTGCTATCAGTTCTATGCCAGGCTTCTTTCGCGCGCACCGAATCAAATAACCTGTATGACCTGAGTATAAGCCTAGTTCGGTTTTTCGGCACAAATTTTGTGCCGGAAAAAACTCGGCTTATACTCGAGTATATACGGTAATCCTAAGACTGAGCACAGGCTCCTCCTCACACTGACTTGCAGGCCTCAGCAATGCCTTGCCATTCTGGATGGCATTTCCTCAACAGGAGGTGGCCAAGGTTGGTCTACAGCAGTGGTTCTCAACCTGTGGGTCACGACCCACAGGAACTGTACTAAAGGGTCGCGGCATTAGGAAGGTTGAGAACCACAGGTTTACAGGAACCAGATGATGTTTTAGACCACAGACATTACATATGATGCTGGCCCTTGTCCAGTCTACCCTAAATGTTAGAATTGTCTTGGTCTTTGATGAAAGCAGGCCTAGCTCTTCCAGGTGACTAGATAAAGAATATTCTAGATAACTGAAGTCAAACCACAGTTATCAGGGTGCCTTATGCACCTGTGCAAGAGACCCACTCAGGTTTTTATTTGAGGAATTATTCCTCTACTGCGTCAAGGCAGTGTTTCCAGGAGTCTCCATGAGTTCAAGGTTGGCTTCGAGAACTGGACTGAGAAAAGGTCAAATTCCAGATTTAATAAAATCAGGGGCATCCACCATAGCAACTGCACTGGTGTCCCCAGAGAACTGGATTCTGATGCCTGAGGACAGCTGTGGGATATGCTTGAAAGGGCCAAACTTAGAGTCATCTGTCCTGAGCTCTTAGGGCTGACTTGGATGTGCTCTAAGCACAGAGGAATTTCTCTTTCGCTATGCAGGGACCTTCAGGCAATTCCCACTAATTCTGGTCTAGCTTGGGAGTAGAAACCCTGGTAGAGACATTTGGGACATGTAGAACTGGTAGACTGAGACTATGGGGTACTTGGTGACCGATACAAAAGCCATTTCTGTATCAGCAGGCAACATTTCTAATAAGGTCATCTCATGCTTTCCAGTGTGGACAAGGAACAGAATTTTGGACAGTGAACAGGGTAAGGAATGTTGTCAACTTCAGAAGGCAGTCCCTTCCTTAGTGTGTTCCTAAGGGATACACTTCATATTTGTCTTGGGAGGTGGAGAAGCCTTCCTCCATTTGAAGGCTACCCTGTACACAAGTCAAGTGTGAACTTCATGTCCTTTGCAGTAAGGACTCAGATATTTTCTGGCAGTGTAAGTATACCAAGAAAGTGTTCCTTTCAATGTCCTTGGAGTCATATTTTATGGAACACTTGTGCAAGGTAGATCCTTCAAGTGCAGAGAAGAGAATCCGGACATTTACACAGTCGCCAGGTTATGTTCAACTATCTCCATGCTGATCTCACAGCGACAGCTCCACAGAACCACGTGAGACTCAACCAAGGTGGTTACGTAAAGGATATGTGTTTGGGTTTATCTTGGAATGAGATGCTCCTCAGGCTACAAATGGCCCTAGCACTGCAAGTCCCAAGCATTCAGACTCAAGAGTTCCACCTAAGACGCCATTATCCCCCAAAACTACGTGTAGGATGCTTCACTGCTAACAATTATCCTTATGCCTCAGGACAGCTAGGAAACTTGAGTTGCCACTTGGAAATCTTCTTGAAGAGAAGACTGAAAGAATATAAACTAGAGCGAACAAATACACCGGGCAATCCAAGGTCACAGGGGTCACGGAAGAAGTTGACGTGAAGTCATCTAGGGGCCTCACGGGAGCAAAGGAAAAGAAAGGGCACCCAGGTGCTGCTGTCTTGTGGCCCTGATGCCTACCCCCAGATGACTCAAGCCCAGAGACTCCACCACACTTCACTGTCAGCAAAAAGATGACAACTCGTGGGACCCAGCTCCTGGGTAGTAGGCCCCACCTCCAGGTACACAGCCACTGTCTGCTCGGTGAACAGGGACTAAGATTCAAGGGCGGTGAGTCATGGCTCCAATTCTTTAATTTGGATGGAAGAGTTTGTACAACTTCCTATATTGAATGAGAAATATGAGACAACGAAAGCAGCAGAGAGTGCAGAATTCCCTGTGTGCCGAGTACACCTGCAGCTGTCCTTGAACTCAGTGAGTGATGGCCTGTGGGAGTGAAAGTTTCCAGTCACAGCTCATTCATTGGCACAGACCACCCCCGCGAGAAGTTTTAAGTATTTCCCATCTGCATCTCTTCTCTACATTCTTGTTCTTCAGGTAAGCACCTACCTACACATGATTTAACGAGCACAAGGGCTTCTCCCTGAGAAAGGCATCTACCATGAAGATTCTCTCAGGCTGCCCACCACCACCCAGGACATACAGATAACTGCAGATTAAAGGATTTAGGGAATAGGAAGTTCCATGATTCCCCTTAAGACATTCCAAGACCATGAGAAGTGCACTATCACAGGCCTGTGCATAACATTTATACTTCACTGGGACAATTTTATCAGAAGGTGTCAATTTTTGTCATGGGACATTTACCCAGCGAGTCCCCTGTTTTAGTGTGACTCAACGAACTAGAGGCTGGCCAAGGGCTCTTTCTGGTGTGGCCGTTTAAGAGACTGAGAAAGCTCTGTAACTGAGCCCCTCAGATGCAGTTCCCACCCCCTGGCCCAGCAGCACCCAGGGACAGCATGCCTTGTCTAGGGAAGCCTGTCTTCCACCAGCCCTCACAGCCTGATTCTCCAGTAGCTGACAGCACATTTCTGTAGCCACAAATCTCCAGCAACCAGCTGCCCTAGCACTGCATTCCTTCTGATTTAGACCCCCTCTCATATTCCAGAATGTGAATCAGGGACTGTGGCCCACCATTGGTGACCCTGGAGCTGTGTTGCAACGGGCACCAAAGACCCTGGGCACCCAGCAGAAGAGATGAGATGGTCTTCAGTAGGAACTTCCAAGCCCTGGGGCAGGGCCTTGACATTTGGGATAGAGGTCTCCGGGCCCCAGGGGCACCTAGAATTAAGAGCCGAGTCAGAGATCCCAGCCTCTCTGCAGCCCAAGCCCTCACCTGCAGACTCCATTTCCCTAGCCTTCTTTTGTATCCTTGTGATGTCAGTTCTTTTGTCCACAGCCCTGCACAGGACTGACAGAGTTACAGGGGGCAGAACAGCCCCACCAAGGGGAGTTCCCATGACCTTGGAGGGAGGCAGCCACACAGAATCCATGCTGGACCAACTGGCGTCTGTAGGGGCAGCAGACAACTTGACAATGTGCATGGTCACGCAAATGTTGATGATATTCCACATTTCTAGCAACACTCACACCTGGAGAACTGGGGTGAGGCAACATTTGCATTTGAGATGAACTATGGCCCACTTGGGACAGTGGAGAGAGGGTACCTGAAGCCACATAGCCTGATGGGCAGGCAGAGTGCTCACCCTGAGAGTGCCTAGGAGACTGAGGCCATGTTACCCGTAAGCCAGAGTATGTGGCCTGCTCTTGTGATCCCCTCTGTGGAATACAGGCAGCCCTACTCTTCGTCAAAGAGCACGAACAGAAGAGCCTGGTGCATGCTCAAGTGTATGACAATTTGAAGTGAAAAAGGACCCACCACCTTTACAAAGGGCACCTTCACACCTAGGCCACATCCTCCTGAGGTCACCAGCCATCCCAACCTTACCAATGAGATAGGTCATACTGCAGGGAGTCCAGGACCAATGCCTCCAAGCTGACATCTGCATGCAGCTAGCCAGGGTGCCCTGTCTACTTATACTGGCCTGTTCCTTCTGACCACGGGAGGGGACTCATCCTGCAAGCAAGCTCCAGAACTCTGAGGGTAGCACTCTGGGAGAGCACGCACAGACAGCCTGGACCTTACCAGGACGCTGAGGAACAGGCCTGAAGCCATCTTCCTTGACAGAGGAACTGTGTAATTAGAGATGGTCCTACTTGGTTAATTCTTATACCTTGTATCCAAATAGAGCCCTAGAGCCCACCATAGGGTGACCCAGGCCACAGATGCCCTGTCTTGAGGGCAGGAATCTCTAACCACAACCTCCCTTCCCTGCAAAGCAAGCCTCCCCAGGGTCAGTAATTCATGGCCATATTTGAATCAGGTAGTATGTTCCTAAGTATTCCTGACAGATCAGAAGACACTACGCAGCTTGTTCTTCCTGATAGCCAGTCCCCTGGGCTTCCCCTGGTCTGTCCCTGCAATCCTGAGAGGCAGCTCCTGTAAGTAAGTCTCTGCTGTTTATATCTGGAGAAATCCCAAATAATGCAGAGATTAAACCACCTCCAGTCCTGAGGGTGGAAAACTCACCTCCAGCTGGGCTGGCTTAAAAAAGTCAACCCAGGGTCAGCCCTGTTGTCGCCCAGAGATCCAGGAGGGTATGCTAGTGTCCCACCTTGGCACTGGCCCGGACATGAAGTCATTCAGAGCAGACCCGAGCACTGAAGTCCTCGCGGAGACACTCACAACATCGTGACACTGAATACAAATTTCTTAATGAGACTCAAATGGGAAAAAGGATACTTAGAGATAGAGGGGGCAAAAGCAGCCAGATCCCCAAGCCGGGGGCCTGAACCGAGAGAGCCTATCCCAGGAGGGAGTGGAGCTTCTGTGGGTCGCCACCTTCTCTAAGTGTGCTGCTCTTGCCCTTCTAAGGTCACAGAGAAGGCGTGAGCGCCGACACTCCATTCACAAAGTCCTACGGGGATGGGGGAAAGGCTCCTCTGGTGTCCTCACCCCCATGATGGCTCCTCACCCAGAGTGGCTGTCACCCACCATGAAATGATGGCAATGTCTAGGGACTGTCACAGCAGGAAAGACTGGCCTCCAGGAAGATCAGCCCATGGCGCTACTGAACATCCTACAATGCGCAAGACAGCCCCGCATAGTGAGGTGGCATCCAACCTGAGCTGTCAACACCAGTGAGGTCAAGGACCACTCAACCAGCTGGCGGCGTCCATACAGGAAGTCCAAATATCTGAAGCCTCTGGACTCCCACTTCCACAGCCTCCCTGGGTCCAACTGCAATTTCTAGCAAAATCAAGCCAGGACAACACTGTGCCTTCTACTTGTGGTGCCCATTCTGAACTGATAGCCCTTCTGTGTTGCTTCCGCAGGAGCTGAAACACGGGCCCATGAACGAAGGAGAAGCTGTTCCCTCATCATTACACACACCCGACCCTAGTGGGAAGTATGAGACATCACTCCCCTCAAGTTTAGGTGCATTATGTCTTAAGTCCTGGTTTAGACACACACCCAGTAGGACTCAAACAGCACACCCAGTAGGACTCAAACAGTGCTGTCAGATCGTTTTGAGCTTCTTGGGCAGGAGACCAGCAACAGTTGCTGTTACTAATATAGAAAAGGAGGAGGAACATGGACCTTGGGTGACACACTGCGGCACCTCTTGGTGCTTCCATGCCTAGTGTTAGGAGTAACCAGGCAATTACAGCAAACATTGTCTTACAAGGCCAAGGTCACCAGGGGCTGGGATCTTAGGGATGAAAGTCTTGGCCAACCAAACAAGCAAGTTAAGCCAGTGCAAGCATGGGCCAAGGGGGAGGGAGTTAATACATATTGTCTCAGAGACAATGTCTAATGATGGTCCTTATAGACCAGCCACAGCAGCAATTGAGTTTCAGACGGTGTCCCCACCACTGGTAGAACATGCTGTCCAGTTGCGAGTGTGGCTCCAGCTGGCAGCTCATTGTGATGACCCCGAACCATCATGGTGAGCTCAGCCATTTGTGGTCTGAATCTCCCTCTGCATAATCCCAAGTCTTCTGCATTCCCGATTCTCTCAGCACCTACTTCCTAAACAACACAGCTGCTGTCAAGCAGGGGCAGCAGGGGAAACCTGGCCCACGGGCAAGAAGGATTAGGTTTATGTAGCCTCCATGGCCTACTGGAAAGTTCACCTCCAGGGGGTGGCTCCTGTGGCTCAGTGGGTAGGGCATCAGCCCCATGTACTGAAGGTGGAGGGTTCAAACCCGGCCCAGCCAAACTGCAACAAAAAATAACCAGGTGTTGTGGTGGGCGCCTGTAGTCCCAGCTACTCAGCAGGCTGAGGCAAGAGAATCGCCTAAGCCCAGGAGTTGAGGGTTGCTGTGAGCTGTGACGCCACAGCACTCTACCAAGGATGATAAAGTGAGACTCTGTCTCTAAAAAAAAACAAAAAAACTCTGGATCCCAAAGCTCAGATGAGCTTTCCTAGTTTGAAATCATATCAGTGAGCTTCCTGAGGACACAAACTTTGGCCCAGGAGTTTGAGGTTGCTGTGAGCTGTGACACCACAGCGCTCTACTCAGGGCCTCAAAAAAAAAAAAAAAAAAAGAAAAGAAAAGGAAAGTTCGCCTCCAGGGACACAGACACTGGCACAGACATGGGACCACACTGAAAATGTTCTTGGTACTAAGCACAGGTCCCACCCGTCTGTCCCCAAGTCTGGCTCCTACAAAGTTTGTCTTATGAGGTTTCCCAAGAAGTTCATGAAAGAACAAGAGACTAAATAAATAAATAATCAAGAAAACTGTCTATGTTAGAAGCTGAGCAGAGTTCCCTTGTTAACAATTCGGGTGATGTTATGAATGTACAGATGGTATCACTACCCATCCTCAAGCTTGTGATTAACACCTTGGGTATTCACAAATTAACACAAATAAAGTGGGGATAACAGTCACAAGCGAGGCATTTCCAAGCATTTGGTAAAGACAATTTGAACACCTTTCTGTTTATCTTTGCACATCCCTTGAGTTGGTCAAAATAGCTATTGTCCTTACCTCTGCTTAGGACATAATTAACACTACTGTCTGTGAGACAGCAGCTTACAACTGTTTGCTAGAATCTAGAAACGAAGACATCTAACATTCTGCCTCCGACTTCTAACAAGGCTGACTCCACCCGCATCTCGGGATCCAAGCTTGCATGCCTGGAGCTGGCATCAGCACAAAGACTCTTCCACGCAGAAGCCGTTGACTGGGAAGGTGGGCCATAAGCATCAGGAGAAATCTAGATCAAGAGTAGAGGACTCTGGATAGAAAAATTTCTACACCCTTCTGAGAACCTAGCAGGTGAAACCCAAGTGTGGGACATAGAAATATAAAACATTGGCTAAGCAGGCCTAAGAGATGTCAGCAAAACCTTTAGACTTGCTCAGGTGACTACAGGAAAATGGCGGTATGTATATGTTTAGTCCTGAACTCACGACTTTATCCATACAATTTGAACACTGAGGACCCCGTGTGAGGCCTGCTGCCTTAGGGATCACTGTGACCTGTCATCAGGCCTTTACTATTTGGTGCCCCATCCATCTTTACTGTAAGAGGAATTATGTCTACCTTTGCCACGAGACTTGTAGCACCTAAGCCAAGGTTGTGAATTTATAATGTTCTAAGTAAAAATACACAAAGATCTCTCTAAAGAGATAAGAGAGGAAAGACTCCCCAGGATGGTTCAAGAATCCTTGAGTCCCTAGAGAACCAGGGACTGTCCAGTCTTTCCCTCTGGGTCCCTGGCCACGGGGGTCCTCTGGCACCACCTGGTGGCCTAGAGGTGCCACAGCAGACAGCTCAGCAGATCCTGGGAGCTCAACACACAATTTATGGAAGAACAGTGAGGACAGGTCTGGAAGGGAAGGAACAGGAGGTCCTTGTGTTTACAGAATTAAGCAGGAAAAAAATGGAGAGAAAGGTATATTTAATTTGAATAAAGGAGGAAGTAGCAACATCTTCCAAGTCAAGTTCTTTGGGAACAAGTGCACTGAAGCCACTAGGGAGGGCAGGAGTGAAATGAGGAAAAGAAAGTGTTAAGACCAAATTCCACCACTGAGCGATCACCAGACACACATGCAAAAAACAAAGGAGTGACTTTATTCAAGCATGCTTGGGCCATATCTCCGGCAGAACTCTGCTCAGAGGGGACGACCCCGAGGTAGAAGTGATGGTAGGTTTTATACTCTTTGGCATGATGCATTTTGCAACAAAATGTGGGGGAGATTTCCCGGGGGAAACCAGAACCAAGTTGGGGGCTTGGTCGGTGCAGGGACTGAGGTAACTTAGGAGGTTTAGGATTGGCTGGCTCTATCCGGGACTGGCCCTACCTGGAGGCTGTGAGACTCGGGAGGGCAGTGAGGAAGCAGCAGGTGGAACAGGAGAAAGAATAATTGTCACTGTGCACTACCATGAGGTCGCCAGAATGACGGGCAATGTTACCTGAAGCAGCACCATCCACCTCTGAATTATCAAGAAAGGAGGCCATTCCAAGAGATGATAACAGGCAGCATTTGGCCTCCCCTCAGTTGTAGCTGCAGGTTCAGTTTCCTGGGCTCTCAGGGTCAGCTGGCACCTCCCCAGATAGTTGCCACCTCAACGCTGCTGCCTGTGGAGCAGTGTATGCAGCAAGGTATTTCAGATCAACCTGGGATCCAGATCAATGCAGGAGCTTTGGGTTGAGGAGTCTGCAAAGGTCACCTCAGGGACCAGGGTTACAGTTCCCGGAAGCAGTGCTGCGTTTCAGCAAGCTTCAGCCATCCGTCAACCCACAGTCACCCATACAGGAACCCAAGGCCTTTCTAGAAGCCTCCATATGAATAAGAATTAAAGAGTTTTAAAAAGTTTTAAAAACTCAAATTTTAAGTTTTTTTTTTTTTTTTTTTTTTTTTTTAACTTATTAGGAAGGCTCCATGAGCTGTTGGTCCTTTGGTCCCTTCTGGCAGAGAACCAATGTCCACATTGACCACATACATAGTTTACAGAAGCCTGGAAAAGCACGGCCTTGAGCACGGAGCTAAGTGAATGAGCACAAAGGCAGGAAGAGCGTCGCTTGGCGGCTGGACTGGCGTGAGCACCTGGCGAGAAGATGGATGTTGAAGCTGAGGTGCAGCAAGTGGAGGGTCCAGCCTAAGGGCCCTACCATCAGGCAGAATCTGCTGCAGTTGGAGCTGGGACCCCAGCACAGACAGAGTGGAATGACATCTTATGCAAAAAGGGCATCTTGCCCCTAAAGGAAAGTCTCAAAGAGTTAGAAAAGGACGAAGAGGAGCAGAAAGTCCTCCAGCAATTAGTGGTGAAAATGATATGACTCTCAAAGAGCTGGAGGATCACGAAGGTGAATTTAATGAAGACGAGTGTACAGGCAGCAGACATCGGCTGAGCAGAAAGCAATGAAACTGAAAACTACATTTGGAGAAGTTTCTGAGATCTCCAGAAAGGATTATGTTCAAGAAGTTACCAAAGCCAGTGTGGGCTTGTGGGTGATTTTGTACCGTAGAGGATTCCCCTCTCTGCCCTGATAAATTACCACTCAGTGAACCTGCTGGGAAGTTACCTGGGGTCCCATTCGTCAAAGCCCTTCAACAACTGGCACACCCAATTATCCTTGCCTGCGATATTTGCTTCCCTTGAAGGTTATATTAAGGCTCGATTTATGGTCCTCTGGTGTTTGGTGGCAGGACAGGACAGACCCAGAGAGCCCTGAGAAACCCAGTGAAGACACACTGCTGTCCCCAGTGCAGGGTTCTGTGCCCATAAGGTGGGACAGTGATTCTGAAGGTGACTAAGACTGTAGATGCCACACTTGAATTTTCTTGATGTGATAAATTGGATTTTTGTAAGAAGGAAAAAGAATGAATCCTTTTGGGTTTTAACCTTTTATGATTGTTTTAAATCTCATGTTTTAGAAATGATTGTTGCTGGGAATTATTAAGTTTCTTAGAACTCTAAATTATAATGTTTCTTTTGAAAAGTTACTAGAACCAGCCATTGGTATGAATTCAGACGATCACCAAAGCCTCTTTTTTTGCTGGAATTAGGGAGCCTGTTCATTTTCTATGGTAAACACATTTTGCTCTGTAAACTTGTCTTTCTCAAACTGTTTCATGCTTGCCTTATTTTTGGTGGGTCTGGTTGTTCTTCGGCCAAGAACTGAGAATGCAGACAGGTGCCTGAAGGGACACTAAGATTGGAAATATATACATCCCGTCCGGAAGAGATGAAGTTCCTGCCTTGAGTGAGTCCAGAACTGCCTACAGAGCTTGGCTATCAGAACTTCGAGTCACTTGCTCTGCGCCCTGAGAGCCAGCTCTATGATTCCTTATTTCCCACTTCTATCTCCCCAAAGGAGAACAAAGAACTCATCAAGGAGAACGGGCAGGGGCAGGAATTCGTTCATGTCTAAGGTAGACTCCTGGACAGCACCCAGGAACTGACAGCCTCACCTGGCTCAGGTAGAGCGAAGGCTTCATTCCCAAGGGCCTTGACTTGAGCACACTCTCTCCACCTGAAGGGTAATGGAAGGCATGTGGCTCCGCCTTCCAAACGTCCCCGATCACTGAGTGGTCAGCCTTAGATCCCCGGATTACCTGACTATACCAACATTATGGTAGTTGGCCATGCTTTATAGGAGACATCCCAACACCCGTCACCCCAGAATCTGTCAGGGGATGTTCTTATTCTGAACAATGAAACAAAAGCCAGTTTGTGTCTCGTCCCTCAGTGCCACAAGCACACACAGCAGCAATACGTGTTCTCCCTGGCCTGAGTTCCCCGTCTGGCAGGAAACACAGTACAACTTTGACATAAACCACATGAGATGAGAGCCAGCAAGTGTGCCCACATGGCATCCCAGCGTCCCAGCAAAGCAGCTGTGGGATGCAGGTTCCAGGGGAGGCCCCACTTCCACAGTGTTCCTGAAACCCTCTCCCTGCAGGACCACACTCCCCAGTTTGTACAGCCCCAAGGCTGGACACATATCCCTCTTCCAAAGGAGACCTCAAGACATAGAAGACCAGGACATAGAAGTGTTGAATCACTAAGGTGACATACTTCAAAGATAACACTTTGTCCTCAAACTTTTTAAACAGGGGGCCAGTTCACTGTCCCTCAGACCGCTGGAGGACCGGACTATAGTTTTTTTTTTAAAAAAAAAAAACAACTATGAACAAATTCCTATGCACATGGCACGTATCTTATCATGAAGTAAAAAAAACAAAACGGGAACAAATACAATCACACTGCCTCATGTGGTCCATGGGTCGTAGTTTGAGGACTCCTGCCTTAGAGTTAGACCCCGCCTGAATCTGCCAAGAAGGGGAATGTCTGTTTAAAAACTCACATTAATAAACTTAGATTTTGAAAGAAAAGAAACAAACAAAAAAATAGAATCTAGGGTATGCAAGTTCTTAGGTGAATAGGATCTTCAGCTCTCCTGGGGACAAGGGGTCCCTGCCTGGGTGCTGCCTCCAGTAATGCCACACCTGGAAAGGCGAATAAGGGCAGCAGTCTTACCACCCTTTATCCTAACCTGTGCAGCGGCTACACCTGGGAAGGCAGGGAATGCCTTACACCAAACATGGCAGTTCCCCAGGCCATGTATAATAGTGTTTGGGAAGTGACCTGGAATAACTTAAGGCTGTGGTGTCATTAGCTTCAAGCTACATTGTGGTTCACCACCCACGTGCTGCCCACGTCTGCCAAGAACAAGCAGAGCACAGCTGCTGTAACCACACCAGAAGGCTCACTCCAACACATTGCCTGGGACGAAGTCGTTGAGACAATGCCTGCCTGAGCAAGGAGAAGTCAGTGCTGGCTTGCAGCCTGAGCTGAGTTCACCCAATCAAGACCTAAGGAAAGGGGGCGAGGCCTCAACCTCTGCCCCAGCCCATGCATGGGACACTCAGGCCAGGAGCTCCCATGTTGAGGAAGTGTGCTGCAGAACAATGTAAGAGCTGCCACACACACCCAAAGGAAAGTCAGAAGCTGAGGCAGTCCCCGAAGTGATGATAAGCTCTGTTGGTCTAGGAACAGGACATCACCACTCCCCCTGGCAACCCCACACTGATGGGGCCTCAAAACAAGGGCTTCATCAGGCTGGACAACAGCCTCTGACCTCCAGCTCTCATTCCCATGCCCCGTCCCAGGCCCCACATTCAAACCACCTCCCCTGCCACCACCCACCACAGGGGTCCTCTGCCCCACCTTCAGAACCTCACATCTGTGCTCAGCCCCACACTGAGACCAACTGGATCCAGGGCAGATAGCTGCCCACACACGGAGGCTGGAGCAAGCACTTCTGTACCTGCACTTCTGCTTCCAGTACCCAGCATACACTCTGCCTAGGTGTCTAGCCTTGAGGCCGGAGGTTGTGGCACCTGCAGGTTCTCTCCACCCAACCATGGCCAAGTATAGGGCACTTCGGGAGAGGCGGGCTGGGCCATGCATCTGATGAAGCCGGAGAAGTCGCCCAAGCAGCTGGAGCCGAGGAAGCAGCGAGTCGTGGAGAATGTAACGAAATCCAACACTGACAGGAAGTTCTCTGCACACTCCGGTGGTGTGGGGGTTGAGCTCAAGTCTGGCATTGTGAGTCTGGTGACCCTGAACAGCATGAAGGCCAAGCCTGAGGTGCAGAGAAGCAGCTGGCCGAGCAGCAGTCCCAGGAGCTGCAGCTGAAGAAGTTAGAGATCAGGAGCAGCAGGCGGCCATGCCAACTCTCTGGCCTGACCTTCAGTCTGGAGGAAGAGGGAGGGTAGAGCTGGGAAGGGAAGAAATCAACACAAAGGAAACTGGGGAAGAACTCAGATGCGGACGCACGCTGTTTGCCTGACCAAGACCTTGAGAAAAAGCGGCTCCAAGAGCTGCGGCAGGACTGGGAAGCCGAATAGGGAAGGTCAAGTGTGAGGACATTGAAACCACTTTCAAGTAATTAGGATGCTGTGGGTGCTGCTGGACCAGCAAGATGAAAAAGAGATATGGGATGGGAATCTGCCAACCTGAGCCCTTTCACTAAGGTGCAGCTGGTCAATGAGCCGAAGGAATGAGAAGTTGAGCTTGGGACAGCGGCTAAGGTGTCTTGGCACTGAGTGCAAGGGCAGTGCCTGGATCTTTCTGGGAGGGTTTCCTTATGAATTGACTGAAGGAGCCATTGTCTGTGTGTTCTCCCAATATGGGGAGATTGTTAAAGTTAATCTTGTGTGAGACAAGAAGACTGGGAGATCCAAAGCATTCTATTTCCCCTGCTATGAAGACTGGAGAAGCACAATTCTGGCTGTCAACAATTTTAATGGGCTCAAGATCAAAGGGTGAACTGTCTGAGTGGATCTCATCTCTATCGGGTTTCTAAGGGCACTGACGTGGATGAGGTGACCAGAGAGCTCCAGGAGAAGGGCTGTGGGGCTCGGGCCCCCCTCACAAGTTCAACTGTAGGCCCTGAGGATGACAAACCCACAATGAAAAAAAAAGGGGAAAGAGGAAAGAAAACTGACCAGTGAGTACAGACAGAGCAGCCATCCTCCTCCACCTAGTAGCAAGGCAGAAAAGGAAAAGGGTGCCCCTGGCCCTAAGAAACACAGCAAGAGCTTAGAGTTCAGAAGCCAGAATCCAGACTGGGGTGAAGTGCGATTCAGGCGTCCTGAGTTCAAGACCACCTCCCTGTGGTGGAGCAGAGGATTACAGGGGAAGCTGAAGGAGACACCCAACCATGAACATTAAGTCATCAAAAGCAGAAAGGAAGCAAGAGAAGGGAACAGAGGGAAAAAGACATGCTAGCTGGAACAATGGGTGTTCTGAAGTGATGGAAGCAGGAACTTCATAGGGGAAGGCATAAAGGGGCCTGGTGCTCCTGAGAGCAGGACTCCCCAAATCCCAGGACCACAGGGGTTACTGAAGACTATGCAACTAATGAACTGTATTTTTGAAATTCAGTCAAACTCAGTTATGCTATTACTGTTTTTGTATATGAAACCTCTGGGTCTGAGTTTTTAGTCTCTTCAATATTAGAGTCATGGAGAAGGCTGTAGTTTTACCAGCCACATATCCCGAATGTTGTAGCATAGCTCATTGTCCCTGAAAATACACTGGGTGCTTATGGAGAAAAATGAAAAAGGACAAGAAACCCTTCCTGCAAATCATGGGACAGAAAAAAACACACAAAAAAAACTAGACCACCTCTTCTCTACACTACTAGAAAAGAGTCAAGGGGATGGAGTCCCTTACGTGACATCCACAGTGTGCCAAAACAGAACTGAGGTAGGGGCTGGTCTGCTATCACCACACTGCCTTCGTCATCTCTACTCTGTAGGGACCAGCCTCTGAGAGTATTCCCTCTCTGTCCCACATGTCTATAGGCCTCCACTGTGGGCAAACTTGCACACCTTCCGAAGGCATGACTGTGGCATCAGCTCTAAGAAGTGACAGGTGTGCAGAAGGACAATGGACACCGACTGAGCTGACCGCCCTGTTTAAAATCTCTGCCAGTTGCCAGATGCTCCCCCAGGGTACACAGAAGCACTGCTTGGTCCACTGGCCTCAATGTCCAAGTCTCAACTTACGCGTCTCCAACCTCCCCTTGGAATCTTGCATTTGATCAATGGATCTCAAGCCCCGTAACACATAACTTGAGGGGTCAGAGTACAGACCCCTTGCTACCCAATCCCAACAGTGCCACTGGGAGTAACTGAAGCCCACCTGGCCAGGGAGGGACTTTCTCCAGACCTGTGCCCAAGCCAGGGACCCTGAGACAGCATCAGCTCCTGGTCAGCTTGCAGCTGCCACCATGCTTTGGAGGCACTTGAAGTACCTATGGGTCACACCGACCAGGCTGAGGAATTGGTCCCACAGCACTTGAGAGCAAGGCCAGATGCTGAAGTAACTCTTGAATACTGTTGGCTATTTTTTAAAAGTAGCTATTTGTTTTAAGCCACTTCATTTGAGCATTTTAGGATGGAAGTCAGGACCTGAGGTGGGGAGTAGCTGTCATTTCAGTGACCCTTTGGCCAGGTCGATGGAGTGTAGGCGTCTACCTGTTGATCTCAGACTGTACCCTGGTTTGCAGTTTTCAAGGACAGGTGTCCCAGAATGGGTGGTAGTGCTCTTACAGTACAAATGCCACTGTCACCATCAAGGTGGCAAAGGCAAAACTCAACTGTCTTTGTTTCCTTCCAAGGGGCCCAGAGGCTGGGGTTGTGGCCTAGGAGAGTGGGGGATGGCAGAGGTGAGCCCTGCCTTGAATACCGGTAGGGCTGAGTTTCTTTTCCCAGTTCAGGTTCAAGTGCTCACTTCCAGTCTCAGAACATGACCTTATTTGGAAATATGTTTGCAGATGCAGTTGGTTGAGATGAGTCGGGTAGAAAGGTTAGGTCCTTATCCAGTAAAACCAGAGTCTTTGTTAAAGGAGGAAAATGAAGACAGGCACAGAAAGATACCACGTGAAGATGAAGGCAGGTCAAGGAGAAACTCTTACAAGTTGGTAGGTGCCAAGAAGTTGCCAGCAAATCTGCAGAAGCCAGAAGAGAGGCCTGGAAAATTCTCCATCAGCCCTCAGAAGGAGCCAACACAGCTTACCTCTTCATCTCAGGGTTCTTGACCTCTAGAGCTGTCTAAGCCACTGGGTTCCTGGTACTCTACAGCAACCCAGCTCTAACAGTAATACGCCTTCGCAACCTCATGCAGAACTCCAGGTCCCTGCTGGTGGGGGGCTGGATGATCTCCACCTGGAAACAATCACTCCGAGGCAGCTGGTCAGCACCTACTCAAGCACGTAGAGGCCTGAGTCCAAGGAAGAAAAGGGCTGGACTGCACACATCTAGTACCCTGGGCCCATCTGCTGGCCAGCAGCATGAGAACCGAGAAGCTGGGTTTCAGCCGTCAGCAATCCTCTCCATGGCGACATTGGGGCAAGAGCCCGCTGCCAAAATGTATCTGCATTGTGTTTTCTATACTTTAGAGAAAGGATCTGAGCCTTTGTGTGTTCAGAGAAAGCAGACTAGAGGCTGGCAGTAGGGAGGAGCTTGGAAGCAGCCAGAGGTCACCACCAAGGGTTCAGGGCAGTGGTAGATGGTGCCCGCAGAATCCAGGTGGTTTGCGGATGTAGCAGCACCCACTGGGCAGGGGGCTGGATCTAGTTCTGCAGAATATTCTTGAACACTCACATGGTACGTGGATGGGCAGAGACAGGCTGTGGGGTCTGCACAAGCAGAGCTTCCTGTGCCCAGAAGCTCCATATCATCAGTAACAGACACAAGGCGTGTTCTCAGATGTTCCATAGCACCCCACTACATCCACTGACCACACAGTCAAGCCCCTGTACTGTAATGCCCTGGCTCCATTTTGTACGGAGCCAGACCTACTCCATTTTGCTAAGGACTTTGCTAAGGCCTTTCAACACTCCCCCTTTAAGCTCAGCTAAAAAACTGTAGAGTTGGGTGGCGCCTGTGGCTCAAAGGAGTAGAGCGTCAGCCCCATGTGCCAGAGGTGGTGGGTTCAAACCCAGCCCTGGCCAAAAACCGAAAAACAAACAAACAAAAAAACTGCAGAGTTTAGCAAAAAGTTGCAAAATCCTGTGATTTGCAGGAAAACCACAGTTCTCCTTTGTAAGCACTCCCCTTATCCTATAGATCTAACCTTGGAGGTGTTGGCTTTCATGAAACTCAGCTTGCGTTTAGAACCCCCCTGCCCCTACTGAAAGCACCTTATAAAAAGTTTGTACCCCTGCCTCTGGTTGTGGAGACACTTTGAGGCATAAGCCTGCTCTTGACCACCAGCCAGTAAAGGACCCCTGTTTAATTTGGGCTCAGTGTGCTGGCATTTCTCTATTCCACTCGCTTTGGGTTTAACAGTTCCACAGGCACTATCAGGCCAGACACCAGCACTCAGAGCCCAGCTCACAGCTGACCACACAAATGGAGGCCAGCCAGGGCCTGAGCACTCTCTGGCCTAAGTCAGAAGGAAAAGACAGGTGCTCTAAGAGCCTGAGTGTTTGCCCAAAGGATTGAAGCTTCTCAACTGGAGGGGCACTGACACCATCCTGGAACTTGTTTGATAGAACCACTAGATTATACCACATTTACTAGAATAAAGTTGGCTATTTAGGAGCACAGCTCAGATTTTCCAGTTTCAGTCCGTTTGTGTTGGCCAAGGGCTCTCCTGGCTCACGGGAGGTACTCACCCCTGAGGGCAGAGCAGGTTGCTGTTCCAGAAAGGGGATCTGGGAGGTGTACAGGACTGTCACCTGCCAACCCCAGTACTGCATTTTGGGCAGCAGGGAAGGGAAAGAAGCTACATTCTCTCACGGGAGTTCTTCTTGAGAAGGTGGCATGGGAATACTGTAGCCGGCCCAGAGCCCTTGCAGCTATGGAGACAAGTCTGATCTGTGTAGGGCATGGGCCCTTGGGTCTCCCAAATATAGCTCCACTTCAGCCATTTAAGCCTCAACCTGGACCCTGAAGGAATGAGGTGTTTTCGGTACCTGCAAAATGGTTTTAAGAGGATGAGAAAAACTTGGGTATGTGTCGTAGTCCCTGAACTATATTGTTACTGGTTTGAAATTCCACTAGTGATATTGAATTCTTAGAAGCACATCTCAGATAACCTCAAATAGGAAAGGAAAGCATGCTCAAGGTGCCACAAGCTGCAGGGATTTGAAAGTACATGAGCATTGGTCAGGGGTTTCAGATGTTTACCTGTTTGCAAAACCCACTTTTTGATGGGAACTGGAAATGGGTAAACAAAAGGTATTTACAGATACACCCCAAGAAGAGATCCAGTGGTAAACTCACTTGGGATTGGGATGAGAATTCACTTCTTGCCTGAGAGTTTTTACAACGCAGAGGTTAATACTTTTGAGTAGGTTTATGTAGGCAGGCGAGGGTGTTATCCACTGTTTGATAAAGAAACGGCGGACATGACAAAGCACAGTGAGCTTTGGGGATGACGCCTGAGCTCCCAGTTCTTCCTTCCAGGAGGGCAGCCCCCGGCCCCATCCTGCACTTTCAGGATCAAAGGTGTAGGGCTGCGGATGGCGCCTAAGTGGCTAAATCCCACCAAATCTTTTCTGGTGATGTAGGAAAGTGGTTGTCTAGCTATTGCTGCCCCACGTGATTTGTAAGAGTGGTCTCTTAACTCTGGTGGATACCTGTAGCTTCCCCAGCCCCACATAGCTAGTTGATAGACTATCACAGGACTCTTGATCCAAATGGGGCTAGATTTGAGAGTCAAGATCTGAGAATATCAACTGTAGCCAGAACATTGCAGGCAGACTTGGCTAGTGGGAAGCCACCTCCCACCATAGGTTAGACCTATAGCACTCACTGGCTGCCACTTGCAGACTTAGCTCCTAGTACAGGGCCTTCTCCCAGGGGCTTGGTGTAGTTGAGAGAGGAGGTCCTTTTCCTCTGAATCTGGGCATCAAGTGAGGTTCAAAGCCCCGAAGTAGGTTAATATGCCTTGGGGGGAAGTTCAGCGCTGTCCCATTGTTCTTTTCTTCCCTCCTCCCCCAAAGCTCCTAAGAGCATAAGCCTTACCTCTCTCATTCCCAGTTTCTGGAGTCAGAAACAAGAGCTCAGATGCAAAGTGAGTTCTGAGGACAGCAGGAGTCCTGTGAAGCCACAGCCCAGGGCTTGCTCCCACTGCAGGAAGGAAGTGCTCAGAACTGACCTCAGACTTACTTCCCTCTGAGAGGAAGCTAAGACCAGCACACCTGAGGCCACCTAAGGCGCTGCTGGCCTGAGTTAGTGTAATGGGTTTACTCAAAGCTAGCCTAGGAGTTTTCCTCAAGGAATATGTGTTTGGAGAGTTGCTTCAAGCAGTGTTTTTAAAAAAACATGGTAGTTTAAGTTTACATTTTGGAATTAGATGCAAATGAGTGATTCTTTTTTTGCTCATTTCCTCACAAATCAGCTTCATTCAGATTCTCCACAACTTAGCATTCAGTCTACTGGACAAGTATGGTTCCTGCTCTGATGTTTGGGGAATTGAAGAGCAGAGACTAAGATTGGTCTCAGTCACAGTAATGATTGTAAGTATGGCTTGAAGGAGGCACCCAGAAATAGATACAGTAGCCCCAAGGCTAGGCACAGTGGGTTAGCCCAGGGGACTAGCTGCCTAAGGCCAGCAGGGGCCCGGACACTCCAGGGCCTAAGGGACCAAGCATCTGCCTAGGCCTACAAGATAGTTATAAGGGCTGAGGGACAAGTTATTCTGACTGTAATAAGCAGTTCCAAATAGATGCAGCCAATAAAGCCGCTTGGGAAGTAGATAAGGTAGCCCAGGCGAAGTGAAGCTCAGAGCACGGCCATGCTAGTGAGATGAACAGATTCGAGAGATGCAGACATTTAAAGGGACCGGGTTTGGCAAAACCTTGAGCATGGGGACAGGCTAGGTTTCTGGCCAGTGGAGTTGGAGGTAAGTTTGCCACAGTGGGAAGGACACCCCAGAAGAATCTGCAGGGGCGGGGAAGGTGACTGTTTTATCTTACTGTTTTTTCTTACTGCGACCGGACCTGAACACGTGCCTATCAGACCTGTTACCGAGATGCGCTCGGTGTTGATGGAGTTGCAGCACTTGTTTGAACACTCCTAGTAAGGAGGTCTGATGACTAAAATCTTGGTTGCTCAGTAGATACAGCCCTGCGCGTAGGCCACTGTGTTGCTGCTCCAGAAATCCGACCGTTCTTGATACTCTGCCTAACCTAAATGATTCTCCTGTTCTGCTCTGATGTTGAAAGACGTCCAATATTTTTTGTTGTTGCTTTCTACACAAGTCCTCAGCTTGAGGACTGCACAAAATGAAATACATATAACAGAAACAGTTATGGCTTCTAAGAGGGATTTTCCAAGTGATCTGAGAAACTTCAGAGTATGTATTATGTGTCTATCATGTGAGGTGAAAAGGATGTGCCTCTTGTTCCATGACAAGAGGTCAGTGACAATGCTGAGTACATCCTTAAACAGTTGATCATGGGTTATAGGAAGAAAGTCTGTTCAATTTCAAAAAACCAAGTTATTTTAGAATACACAAAGTTTATGGGAAGAACGGACAAAGCTGGTTAGTGCTGTTGTATGTTAGAACAAGGAGGTCCTACAAATGGTGGGAAAAAGTATTATGGCTGATGAAAGTTGCAGTTGTGACCAGCTCTGTATTTTACTCATTAGATAAGGAGAATGGAGAAACAGTGCAGATACACTTTTCTTGCAGGAGAAATCTCAGTTTGCAAGTAACAAGAGAAACAAATTCAAGGAAGAGGGGAAGATCATCTTCTGAAGCTGAGAAAAGGCTAAATGGGAAGATACATTTTATAGTTCAAAATAAACAAGGTTATATGGTTTGCAGAATAAATGGAAAAGGTGGAAGGAGAGAAACCATTTTCTACTGATAGACACACCCAAGAGAAATCCTGGACTTCACCCTGAAGATTGCTTCAGGAAGTATCACCAAAAAGATGTATAAGAACGCTCATTTGTAACTTAAAAAGATAAAAAAGTGAGTTATGTTTTTTAAACTGTAGAATAGTTACAAGTAATCCACCAACCTCCTTCCTGCCCCAAATAGTTGGGGAGTATTCTGGTAGCAGAAAATTTAGATTAGAAAAATTAGATTGCACGAAGACTTGACACATTATGGCCCTTCAGTTTGCAGAACTACCTTCATTTGTAGGTAGGGAATGGGGTCCTCTATTGGGATCCCGCCCACATACTAGGGAGCAGAGAACATCAAGAACATCACAGGGAGAAACAGAAGCGTTTGGCTGGGAGTAGGTCACATTTTAAAATAAGATGGTCGAGGTAGGTGACACTCTTTGAGAAAGTGGCATTCGAGCAATGAAGTATTTTTTAAGAGGTGTCAGGTAGGTCTCCGGGAAGGTGCTATCAAGTAGACAACAGAGGCTTTGGGTGCAGGTACATTCCTGGGGCATTCTTGGAACCCCAGGGCCAGTATACCACAGTAAAATGAGGTTTTAGGTGAGAGGCCAGTAGGTAAAATCTGAAGGAACCGGAGACCATCACATAGGAAGGGCCTAGTAGGCCACCCCTAAAGGACTTTTACTTTATGAAAATTGGAACCCTTGTAGGTTTTAAACTGAGGAAGAGTTAGACTCCCACGTTAAGGATCACTCAACTGTTAAGTAAACATTGAGCAGGTGGGGAAAGGTAGAAAGGATAAGCGAGAACAGAAGGGAAACCCAGGTGACTCAGGATAGGGGTTCTGTTCTGCAGGAACTAAGGACCCAGGTAGCAAATTGTCATCCGGGTACGTTTTGAAAATAAAACAGGCCTTGCAACAGATTAGATAGAGGGAAGCCAAAGGTCATTTAAAGGCTGGGTTTCTGGGCGTTTGAAATATCCACAGGTGATTTACATATTCTCAAGCCTTATCTCCCTCCTCGCCCCCGCACGCCCCCATGTCGGTCTATGCCCACCTTATCCGAAAACAAGGCTCAAGGCCTCAAATAGTCACAGTCCCTATTCCCTACCTCCAGTGGGCCACAACACGATTTCAGGGTTTCTTTAGGAAACCCTGGCACATGAGGGGCAGCCCCTGACTCGACGGCACCCCCGGTTGCTTTAGGAAATAACCCCTGGTTTCCTCAGAACCTATATCCTCTTATTTTTCTTGGCTTAGTTTTCTAGACGGAAGCTTGGAGAGAAAGAGCTTGTGAGCGTTGCGGCTCTGCATGGCACACCCCTGTAGTTCTTGTTACGGTAGAACCTGGAGTAAGAGCGACTCAGCCTCAAGAAGAAAAGAGGAAGAGGAACAAGCACCCTCCACTTCTGTCCGCAAACTCCAGGCGGCCCAGCTCGCCCGGCGCCTGCGGCACAGGAACGAAAAGGGCCACCCGAACTCCGGCGCCCTGCGCCCCTGCGGACCCCGGCCAGCCACCGGCGCAGCCCGCTGCTCGCGCCACCTTTTCACGGAGCCGCCACGTCATTTCCGGGGTGGGGCGGGCGCGGAGAGGGGCGGGGCCGGAGGGGAGAGGCGCGGCCAGTTCCGCGCAGGCTCACAGGGGCCGCAACCGCCGAGCCGAGCGCTTGACTATATATGGTCAAAGCTGGGGGCGAGCCGCGCGCGGGGCCGCGCTTCCGGGTTCGGGGCGTCCGCAGCGGCAGCGCGCAGGGCAGGCGCGAGCTGGCCTGAGAGCCCCGGCCTCAGACCGCCCCCTCCACGCCCGGCACGCCCGGCGCCGCCTTCCGGCCCAGTCCCCGGGCTCGGCCTTGGCGAGGACTGATTCGCGGCGCGGGCCGGCCCTGGAGGCTCTCGGCTAGCGCGGCGCAGTAACAAGTGGGCGAGGATGCCGTACGAGATCAGTGAGTGCCGCGGCGCGGGGGCTCCCGCACGGGCGCCGCGCTGCCCCGGTCCCCGGGCGGGGTCCCTGGGCGCGGGGGAGGGGTGCGGGCTCCGGCTGCGCCCCGCGGGTCCGCCCGTCCTCGGGGTGCGGGTCGGCGATGCCCCGCCCTGGAGGCGCCGCAAAGTTGGCGCCGCGGGCCGGGCAGCGGAGCCCGGGTGGCCCCGAAGGGTCCGGCCGGGAGCGCAGACCAGGAAGTGGCGCCGTCCCCTGCTCTCCTGAAAGTGGCGGCCGCCCCTCCCGGCGGAGGCAACAGGTGACCGGCTGAGACCGGTCCGGGGCCCTTATCTACTCCCCGCCCGTTCCCTGGGTCCTCACTCTGGCCCGGGGGTGCCGTCGAGGCAGGGGCAGCCCCTCATGTGCCCTGCCGCGTTTGTGTCTCCGCAGAGAAGGTGTTCGCTAGCCTCCCCCAGGTGGACAGGGGAGTCTCCAAAATCCTCGGCGGCGACCCCAAAGGCAACAATTTTTTGTACACCAATGGAAAGTGCGTCATCCTAAGGAACATCGACGTGAGTACTCCCTTCCCCCGCCACGGGGCACTGGTTCCACGCCTGCGCTGCCGTAGGAATTGGTGAATGTCGGTTCCACGCCCTCACCCCCTACCCGGTGGCCAGCGGAGGACCAGGGCGACACGCCCCCTCAACCCGGGAGAGGAATTTCAACTTCACCCAGCCCCATTTCGTTTCCTCTTTTTCCCGATAGAGAAACTGAGGCTCAGGTTAGTTCAGTCCTTAAAGAGGATCTAAGGGATGAGACAGACCCGGCCAGCTGCTGCTTGGTTGGAGCGGGGTGTGACTGGGGACTTGGGCCTCCTGACCGCCTCAAGCCGGGGTTTCCTCATCTGTGAAGCAGATGACGATTTCCGCACTTCTGTGGCAGCCTGGGCAGAATGAATGAGCTGATGCGTGCCTCTAAACCCAGCAGTGGCTGGCGCACAGTGAACACTGGGGCTTAGTCATTATTAATATCCCGTCGCCAGTGTGGGAGAGCCCAGTGTGGGAGAACCTAGGCTACCCGCCGGGCTTCTGAGCTTCAGCCTGATGATGCCACTGGATCTGAGCCCCAGAGGAAAAAACCACAGTAGTCTATGCCGGCGAGTCCCTTTCTACAGTGCCCTGTGTCCAGGCTGGAAATGCTTCCAGGGCCAGCTCCCTGGGAAACCCCTGCAAATTCATGCTGCTCTTTGTAATTATTGAGGTGACCTATCTGCCTCTCAGTCTCCTTTACTTCCAGCACTGCACGTTTTAGTCTTGCTTCCCCCTTCCTCAGCCTGAGAGGTGGAAGAAGGCGCTCGACCTGGAGGAGTCAGGGGGTGGGGGTGGTGGACTTCTCCTGTGTTGTTGGGCTGGCAGCTTTGATCCCCTGGGCTCATGGAGAATGTCAGCCTGATTTCTTCAGTGGTGTGGGGTTGTCCCTCTTTGGACACGCTTTGCCTCCTCCCAGAGAGTCTCTGATGGCTGAGGGAGTGGAGAGGCTTCAGTGGCTAGAGTTTCCTGGTCCAGGGTGTTCTGGCGCTGCTCCATCTCCGGTGGTTTCTGCCCTGCTCTAGGTTGCTGGGGCCCCCAGACCAGGAGGGTGCAAATGTGCTTTGAAGGTGCTAATAGCTTTCTAGTCACACGGATTCCTAGAAAGGTGATCCATGCTCCCTTAGAACTGGGGAAACACCAGAAGGCTCTGCAGTAAGGGCCTGAGAGTTTGAGAAAATAAAAATTAAGGTGGCCCTAAACAGGTCCTACTCACTTGGCATTTTGATAAATGAAATAACACTAAAGTGTTCTCAGAAATACAGAAGAATGGAGTGTTTGGCCCTGCCCCTAACAAGGCCGACCCAGGTTATGGCAATGCACGTTCACTGCCAGTAGGAGACCCCAGGTGAAGCAGCTGCTGCCTGTCCTTCACTCACCAGGCACAGCAAGGTGAAAGAGGCCAGTAGCTGAGCCCCTTCCCGGGGAGAAGCTATGCACAACCACAGGAGGTACCCTGTGGCAGGAAGCTTTCCCTGATTTGTGAAAGAGCTTGTAGTTGTTGTGGAGATTTTTTTTTTTTTGAGACTGTGTTTCACTCTGTCACCTAGGCTGGAGTGCAAGTGCTTCCTCATATGCCATTGCAGCCACAAACTCCTGGGCTCAAGCAGTCTTCCTGCCTCAGCCTCCTGAGTAGCTGGAACTTCTGGCCCCTGCCGCAATGCCCCTCAGGCTGGTCTCAAACTCCTGAGCTCAAGGAATCTGCCCACCTTTGCCTCCCAGAGTGCTGGGATTACAGGTGTGAGCCACTGTGATGGCCCAGGGTTACTGTTCTCTTCTGAGTATACACCCTTTTCCTCTTTCCCTCTGCTTTTCAGTTTCTGCAGTGCTGGGACAGCCTGGGTGGGATAAGGCTGATCTAGCCTTCCACATGCCAGACGTAGATCAGGTCCTTAGGCTTTTGTTAGGACCGTAGGTACTCAACTTAAGGTATTGTTATTAGGGAAGAATGTTCCTGGGAAAACAAGACGTGAGTTCCCATGACTAGTCAGGGTAGAGAGGAAGATGGTCTGGTTGGAAAACAGGTTCAAGGAGGAAGGAGGGAAGAAGGGAGGCTGAGAGCCAGACCATGGAAGGCCTAACCAATGTCTAATTGGTTTCAGACTTAACATACCTCAAACCAAATGTGGGTTCTTGTGTGCCTTTACCTGAGGGGCGTTGCCATTCCTGCAGCTAGTCAGGCCCCAAACCTTGGATTCCTATTGGTTTCCCCTTTTCTTTGATGCCTCATTTAATTTTTCAGCAAATCCTACTGTCTCTGCATTTAGAGTATGCTCAGAATCTAACAAATTTTTCCCTATTTTCTTGTTTCCATCCCATCTAAGCCATCATCCTTTCCTGCCATGATTATTGCTTACCCCCTTCTCCCCCAAAACCCCCCACCAAACTGGTCTTGCTACCCTGTGGTCTGATCTTAACACTGCAGAGGGAGTGGTTCCAACATAGGAGGCCTGCCTTGGTGAGAGCCAGAGTCCTCCCTGTGGGGGTGGGGTGGGACCCACTCTGCACCCCTCCCCCCCCCCCTTCAGCTCCTGCTGCTTGTTCCCTGCTGCTGCTTGAACCACCACACACATGCCTCGGGACCTATTGGTTGCTTTGCCTTTACCTGGATATTCTTTCCTCAGGTATCTGCAAGGGCTCACTCCCAGTTTTCCTTAGATGTCAGCTCAATAGAGGAGCTTCCCCTAAGTAGAATTTTGATATTGGGCTTTCCATACCCCCTTGGAGCTGTTGGGCATACCACTCCTGTGAGTGAGCATATCCACCTGTCTCCTGAACCAGACGTCACCTCCAGGCAAACAGGGCATGCTGTAGGTGCTCAATAACTTTGTTTGTTGGTTGAAAGGCCTTGAAAGCTGGCCCGGTTGTCTAGATGAGAGGCAGCCATGGAGGTCTCCCTGCCTGAGAAGAAGAAAGCCTCATCCTGGGTTAGATTGTTGGACCTAAGTCTGGTGGAGTCCACATTCTTTCAAACATAAGTACCCTAGCCAGCTTTCCACTTGGAACGACCTCTGTCATTTATTTTTTTGACTTAAAAGTTGTTTTGTCAACCCAACATAATGGTATTTCTTTTTTGAGATAGGGTCTCATTATGTTGCCCTCGGTAGAGTGCTGTGGTGTCACAGCTCACAGCAACCTCCATCTCTTGTGTTTAAGCAATCCTCTTGCCTCAGTCTCCCAAGTAGCTGGGACTACAGGCTCGCGCCACAATGTCCAGCTGTTTTTTTTTTGTTGAAGTTGTTTAGCTGTCCTGGGCCAGGTTCGAACCTGCCACCCTTGTTGTATGTGGCTGGTGCTGTAACCACTATGCTACGGGTGCCAAGCCCATAAATGGTATTTCTTAAATTTACAGGAAAAGGGTAGGTGTTTTATTATTTTTTTTAATCTTCTTTCAGCATAGCCCATGGCCTCACCTGGAGAGGAAATTGCCCACTGGAGTATGAGAACATGTGGTGGTGGCCAGTTAGACACTGGAAAGAGAAAAGAGCTCCAGAAATAAGATTCCAGTGAACAGTGTGTACACCACTGTTTGAGACAAGTTATCCACCAAAAAGTTGCATCCGGGGGGATGAGGATGCCTTCTGGGGGGTGCTGGCACCTGTGTGGGTCCAGGGAGTATGTCTTTTGGGCACTTCTGGGCCCATATCGCCTCTGCCTTCTATGACCTCTTCAGGGGGTATGAAGGAACCTGTTCATGATTTTAAACTACCTAGGGTCACTTCTGTAAAAAAAAAAACAGCTTTTGCCAGTGAACTTCCTGACAGAACCCTCTCAAATGCTGCCAAAAGCAGCCAGCAGATTATTTGCTCTGCAGGCAAGTTTGGGATCTGCTTTTTAAAGTGCCCAGTTCCTAGATGCTGGAACTAAAATACACATTTGGAAAAGTTAGTCCATAAAGTTGATTTTCAGACTATAGAATGGTTACAGTAATTTGACACTACTGTGCATCTGAGCATGGTGTCTGTGGGCTCATCTTCCGGAAGAGAGTACAGACCAGTTTGGGGAATGTCAGATTGTCTCACCAAGTGTCACTTGGTGCAGTCTTGTACCAGTCATGCCCAGAAAGATCCCCTGTGTGTCCCCTGCAGGTTGGGGTAGTGGGGTGGGGCTGAGGGCTTGAGGACTGACCTTGTCCCTCCTGTGTAAATGCATACCTGCTGATGCCCCGTGCATGCAGAGGTCACTGCCTTGGATGAAGTGAGCTCTGGGCGGCAGAAGGAAGTAGTGTGTTTGACCGCTGGGACAAAAGGAGTAGGCGGTAGCACCAGTCCAGAGCCAGGAACCAGAACCCTGGGGACTTTGGTCTGACCACCTCACAGCAGAAGGCAGCAGAGTGCTGTGTGGAAATTTCCTGGACAGCTGCAAGTGTCAGTCAGGAAACACTGGGACGATGGGAAGGCACCCACAGAGGGGCTGTGTCCAGGAGGCCACAGTGCATCCAGCTCCCAGCTGCAGCACTGGGTGTGAGGAGAGTGAATAGGTCCCAGGCTGGGGAAGTCATGGGCATCCATTGGTGGCAGGTGGCACAGGCAGCCCTGGGATAGATCGCCTAACCCTGCTCCAGCAGTCCCTGGAACCATTAAAGGTTGGGCAGACAGGTAACAAGATCAGATCTTCAGAAGAGAGTTCTGTACCTGAGATTTGAGCCAATTAGCAAGCTGAAGAAGGGCTTGGTGTGCTCAGCTGGTACAGCTGTGCCTCGGTTCATGTTCCCAGCACACATTTACTGCCTTGCCTTGCTGACTGCCTATAAGCCACAGAGGCAAGATTTAACTCTGGCTCTCAGGGAGGGGTAATTTTGCCCCGCCACCCCAATCCCTCTGGGTGATATTTGAAGACACTTTGGTGCCACTGGTATTCACTCAGTAGAAGTCAAGAGATGTCAGCAAACATCCTACAAGGCCATCCTACAGGATCATCCTACAGCAAAGAATTATCCAGCCCCAAATGCCAGTAGTGCTAAGATTGAGAAGTCTGGTAAATAGCACTGTGGCATGGCCAGGCGTGGCTCTCACCTGTAGTCCCAGCTACTCCAGAGGTTGAGATAGGAGGATTGCTTGAGTCCAAGAATTCAAGGTCAGCCTGGGCACCACAGCAAGACCCTGTCTCAAAAAAACCCAAACAAACAACCAAAAAAAAAAAAAAACAGGGCGGCGCCTGTGGCTCAGTGGGCAGAACGCCTGCCCCGTATACTGAGGGTAGTGGGTTCAAACCCGGCCCCGGCCAAACTGGAAACAAAAAATAGCCGGGTGTTATGCGGGCGCCTGTAGTCCCAGCTACTCTGGAGGCTGAGACAAGACTTGCATAAGCCTGGGAGTTGGAGGATTCTGTGAGCTGTAACGCCATGGCACTCTACCGAGGGCGATAAAGTGAGACTCTTGTCTCTTAAAAAAAAAAAAACCTTCCAGTGCACCAGGTTAAGCACTTTGAAAGAATGTCTTAAGTACTCTGGGAATGGGATAGAGAGACCAGCTGAGCACAGAGCTGTTGGAGAGGCAGCACATTTGCAGTGGGACTTAGAGGGTAAGAGTTCTCTGAGATGAGGCTTGAGATAGACAGCAGATGAGAGAGTCCAGGCAGAAAGTAGCATGTGTAGCTGAGTCACCTCAGGTGCCTATGGGGTGGCCTTAGTATGTTTTTGTGCTCTGTTTTAGGAAAGGGGAGGGATATTAAAACCACCTTCTATGCTCGGCGCCTGTGGCTCAAGCCAGCCACATACACCTGAGCTGGGCCTGCCAAATAACAATGATGGCTGCAACCAAAAATAATAGCCGGGTGTTGTGGTGGGCGCCTGTAATCCCAGCTACTTGGGAGGCGGAGACAGGAGACTCGCTTGAGCCCAGGAGTTTGAGGTTGCTGTGAGCTATGATGCCACAGCACTCTACCCAGGGCGACAGCTTGAGGCTGTCTAAAAAAAAAAAAACACCTTCTAGGTAAAAGGAAATGTTCTGCCTCACACTCAAGGCTGGTGGAGGCAGGCTTTGCCACTCCAGCACCCTGCCCATCTGAACCTTGCAGGGACCTCTGCCCCTGGGTGTTGTCAGGGATGGCTGTAAACATTGGGCTGGGAAGGGCCCTCTCTGCGTCTCTTCCACCATGTGGGTGTTCCCTTCCCTGGTGGTGAGGCCTGTCTAGGACCTGCAGACCCTCAGCACTGCTCGGCTTACTTGCCACTCCTGTCCCCTGCTCCAGGTCTACCCAGAAAATGCCCGCACCCTCCAGCCCCGGACCTGCCCCGCCCCGCTGTTCATTGTTCTCCACGGAGTGTGTAACCCTGAGCACCTCTCTGGTCTTAGTTAAGCGCATTTGTGCTGGGCAGTGGCTGAGCACGTGGTCTATCACCTTTGCAGTTTCCACAACTGAGAGTAAGCAGAGTATCCTGCCGTTGCTGTGGGGTTCCACTGAGTTAGTGCACAAAGCATCTCAGAGATGCCGAGGCCAAGGCAGTGCCTGTCTCCTCTCAGAGGTGAGGACCCTGAAGCTCTGGGGGTGCACAGTCTGCCCTGTGACTGCTCAGTGAGGCCCTGGGAGGGCGCAGGGAGGTGGCAGTGTCCTGGCCTGAGATGGTGGGGCGTGGCTGCTAGGCAGGCAGGGAGGGTTATTCAGGATGTGGCAGGCTGTGAGTGACCACCCTGCCTTTAACTTAACTACCAGGTGCAAACTTGTATTCTCTGAGTTAAAGAATTAGAACAACAGTGGCACCAACTGTAGATAAGAGAACAAAATTGGAGGGAGCAGCAGAGGCTCCCTGACTGGTGGTGGTTTGACTGGTGGTTGGTGGCATAGCGGGCGCACGCTATGCTCCTTTGCTTACCATGGTGCACATTGGATACCACTGCAAGTTGGGCTCCTGTGCCAGGGCCCATGGCCTAGCCTGCCACTTAGAGCAGGGTGGCTCACGGCACATCACTGGTATCTCTGCCTTGGTTTCTGGCCTGTGAGGTAAGTGTCTTATGGGAGAGCATCCATTGAAGGGTTCACACAGTGCCTGTCTGAGAGTGAATGGAGAGTAGGTGCTGGTGATTTCTTCCAGGGTTCAGCCATGCCCTGGTCTTTTGGGATATTGGAGGTGCAGTGTGGCGAGTCACACAAGGACTACCTTCTGTGGTCCACTTGCTGCAGAAGGAAGGTGGGGCACAAAGATGGCATTTACTATCAGGTGGGGAGGGTAATGAGAGCAGTAGGGTGGGGAATTAGGCAAGGTGGGTGGGAGAGGTCATGTCTAGCTTGGCGCATCAGGGATGGCTTCCTGGAGGAGGAGGTGGTGTTTGCCTGGGTCTTAGAAGATAGCTAAGGGAAGGGCAGCATGTTGCTGCTTTGGAGCTGGGTTTCTGCAGTCTCACTGAGATTTGGTTTTAGTCACCAGGGAACAGTGGTGTCTGACACAGAGGCCAGCTGTAGCAGTCACTAGTCAATTGCCTTAAGCTTCTTCTGCTCCCAGGAATGTTCAGAAAGCCAGCAGTCTGCCTGGGTGGACAGCAGAGGAAGCCCGAGGCACTCTCCGTTGGCTCTTGGGGACAACGGTCCACAGCTAGAGAAGAGCACAGGAGGCCCCTGTGTGGTGCTGTGTTGGGCTGAAGTGTTTTGGTTGGGGCCTCCCCATTCTTTCGGCATGTTCCATCTGTTCACTGTGGGCCAGGAGCTGAGATCAGAGTGCCAAGGCCTGGGACACTGGGCTGTGACAGCCTACCTATAAATGGGTGTGGTGACCTTGCTTCACTGCCAGAGGCCAGGAGGACATAGGAATGTGAGAAATTGCAGGAGCTGCAGGGCTGGCCAGGTCAGATGCTGACTGCAGCTTGGCATAGTGGGGTTGTGCTCCATCTGAGCTTGCTTGTGTGGTGGAGGCAGGACAGAAATTGTGAAGGTGTTCAGGGCTTGTCCAGGTGTCCCCTTTACAGGACTCTCAGGAAAACAGATGCCCTGTTCCTGGGTAGGGATCCCCCAGGAGGTCAGCGAGTCTGAGCACAGCAGGGAAGAGCAGAGCTGGCTGCCTGAGTGAGTCCCAAGCTGGGCCTTGAACCTGGCCCTCTGAGGGCATGGCCTGGGTGCTCTCCTGGTCTGCTGCTTGTTACTGATCGTGGGTTCTATCTTTTTAGTGTCACACATGTGGTTCCTCAAGTGCAGGCATCCTTCACGTCTTCTGTGAGGCGCCCTGGTATCTTGTGAGGGTGACACCAAGAGTTCTGGGGCTTTGCCTGAGGTCTTGTCCTGTCCTGCAGGGGTAAGGGGAGCCCAGTAGAGGGGCTGAGCCTGTCCTAGCCCTCAGGTGAGGCTGGGGGTGAGAGTTATGGGTTATTGGGTTGTTATTTAGGGGCCCAGGGTGGGAGGTTGCAGGCCAGGGCGTTGAGGTCATCAGGGTCTCCTGATGATGGTGGAGAGATGCATTGGGAAGCAGTTGTTGACTCAGGTTAGAAAGGAAAAGGCTGGGCTGGCCTAGGGTGAGGACTGGGTGGAGGCAGAGAAAGGCACTTGGGGAGGGGCAGCCTTGGGCAGAGCCTCATCCCCCTTGGGAGAGGGAGCTCCTCCAGGGCAGTGACTGCACCAGACCCCTGGGATTGGCCCACATGGACCCAGCTGATCTGGAGTGAACCTGACAGGTGGTGACAGCAGGGACAGGGAGGTGTCTTCCTGGCTCTAGTAAGCAGCCTCCCTCTGTGAGCTGAGCAGTGTGGGCAGGAGGTGGCTCTGACTCAGACGTAAGTCAGCATCTACAGTTCGGGGGCGTCCCCCACGCTGACCCAGTTGTACATGGGATACAAACGAGTGAGTGAGTCATCCAGCAGGGGCTTTTACACACATCCTGACCAGGTAGGGGAAGGAATTTTAGCACTTGCTCTGTGGTCTTGCCTGGTCAGCAGAGCTGGCTGTGCAGGGGCTGCCCAGGAGCCAGTGAGGGCTCAACTGGTAGGGGCATGTGGGCAGAAGACCTTGAGTCAGCCACTGGTGTCTGGGAGGGCTCGCTTGTCGAAGGTCTGTTTTTGCCAGGTGCCTTGTGAGGGAACTTGTCTGTGTCAGGGCTGAAATGTGAAGGGCTAATCTAAGCAGGAGAGGATTGGGCGAGACATGTATTTAATAGACAGCCAGTGTGTTTTACTGAGGTGTAATTTAGATGCAAATAAAACCCATCAGTGTTGATTGTACAACTTGGGTCCCAATTCCTATATGATCTGTATTC
Organism: Loris lydekkerianus; assembly: GCA_963574355.1. Lineage (NCBI taxonomy): Eukaryota > Metazoa > Chordata > Mammalia > Primates > Lorisidae > Loris > Loris lydekkerianus. Next base: position 44,025 of record CAUYPK010012897.1, read on the forward strand.
CCATAACTAGCACCCCAGTCCCAGCACAGAACCTCTCCCTCCAAAAGGTGCCCTCGCCCCCAGCAGCTGCTGATCGGCTTTCTGTTGTTGGGTTTGCCTCCGCTCGCACTTCTCTCATGTGAGGGAATCATGCGGCATGTAGGCTCCTGCTTGGCCTTTTCACTCAGCATAGGCTTCTGCAGTTCCTCCCTGTGTTGAGTCTGTCCCTTTGGACGGCTGAGCAGTGTGGCATTGCACAGATGTGTCACAGATAATTTCTCTGTTCACCTGTTCAGGGATGTTTGCGTGTTTTCAGTTTGGGGCTGTCATTTCTCCTGGGTAGACACACAGGAGTGAGGTTGCTGGTGTAGTATATGGTGAGTGTATGTTTAACTTTATGTATAACCTGCCAGACTATTCTACAGCTGTATCATTTTGCATTTTCACCGGCTGCATACGAGAAAGGCGGTCACCATTGGTGACATCAGTGTATTAATTGTATCAGCGCTGGGTTTTTCTTTTTGTTGTTGTGGTTTTTTTTTTTTTTAGAGACAGAGTCTCTCTTTGTCGCTCTTGGTAGAGTGCTCGCCCTCGGCGTCACAGCTCACAGCACCCTCCAGCTCTTGGGCTTAGGCGATTCTCTTGCCTCAGCCTCCCGTGTTGCTGGGACTACAGGCGCCCGCCACAGCGGCAGGCTAAGATTTGCATTTCTTAAAAGACAGGGATGCTGAGCACCTTTTCTTGTGCTTATTTGCCTCTTGTAATATCTTTGGATAGATGCTCAGTATCTTGATAGCTTTCTTTTTTTGTGTGACAGAGTCTCTTTCTCTGTGTTGCCCTTGGTAGAGTGCTGTGGCATCATAGCTCACAACAACCTCAAACTCTTGGGCTCAAGCGATTCTCTTGCCTCATGCCTCCCAAGTAACTGGGACTACAGGCTCCTGCAACAACGCCTGGCTATTTTTTTGTTGTAGTTACCATCATTTAGCAGCCCCTGTGTATGTGGCCGGTGCCCTAACCACTGAGCTACGAGCACCGAGCGTCTGATAACTTTCTAATTTCATTGGCAGATGTTTATTCTGAATATTACGTATCACAAGTACCTACTGCATCACGTAATGCTAAGTGTTAGGTCTTAGGGACGAGAGAGGGAGGGACTGTGTATAATATTTTTCCTCCCCAACCCTTTTATCGAGCATTTGTTATTTGCTAAGTGTTGCAATGTCTAAAGGGATGAATGTTACCTAAGCCGTCACAGAAAAGCTGGGGGAGATGGAGAAGGCTGGTGGGGACAGTGATGGGAAGGGTTCAGTAGCTTTGGAAGCGCCGAGGGACAGCACCGATACAGGTAGAGGAGGCATCTTCAGACTGGTAAGAGGGTGTCACTGAAGTGTCACGGGTGGGCAGGTAGGGACAAGCAGGCAGGGTAGGCGTCGCTGGCTTAGGGTGGCCGGAGGGGCTGGGGTTTGGTCTCCACAAACTTGGAGGCGGAGGAGAGTGCAAGCCCTGGGCTCTTGTCAGGGGGGCTGGAGGTACATGAGCTGGGTGGTGATGGCCGGGTCAGGTAAGGTGTGTTTGAGCCGGCCAGACTCTCCCTCTTCAAAGAGGGCTGGATTTATAGTAAGCCCACAGCAGGCATCAGGGAAATGAGATGGCTGTGTCCCTGTTCCCTCCCAAGAGAAACCGTGACTGTGAAGACACATTGAGAGCTGCTCTGCGTGTGTGTGTATGTGTGTGTCTTTGTGTGTATGTATGTGTTTGTGTATATGTGTGTGTCTATGCTGCAAAAGGGAGTGGGGAATTGACCCACTCCCAAACCCAGGTTTTTGACAGAGGGCTCCAGCTGTACGTCCCTCTCTGCCCCTGTGTGGCACAGCCAGCAGCACTGTTTGGGGCATTCAGTCATCCATGGATACCCTGGGGGAGAGCTGGTCCTGGGGGGTGCTCAGCCTGGGGGAGTTGGGATCCACCAGCCGTAGAATGCACACAGCCTCAACTGGCCGCCTCCCACAGCCCACAGGTAGGGGACAATTGGAACCACAGGACTTTTTTTTTTTTTTTTTTACTTAAAGGCTCCTCCTTGTCACCCAGGCTAGAGTGTGGTGTCAGTCTAGCTCACCGCAACCTCAAACTCCTGGGCTCAAGCAATCCTGCCTTAGCCTCCTAAGTAGCCAGGACTGTAGGTGCCTACTAATTTAAAAGTGGATCAAGAGATCTTTCCACCTTGGCCTCCTAGAGCGCATGAGCCACTGTGCCTGGCCCACGGTGGCTTTTTCTTCTCTTTTTTCTTTTCTTTTCTTTTCTTTTCTTTTCTTTTCTTTTCTTTTCTTTTCTTTTCTTTTCTTTTTGAGACAATGTGTCACTTTATCACCCTCAGTAGAGTGCTATGGCATCACAGCTCACAGCAATTTCCAACTCCTGGGTATAGGCAATTCTCTTGCTTCAGCCTTCCGAATAGCTGGAACTACAGGCGCCTGCCATAGTGCCCGGCTATTTTCTTTTTTGTTGTTGCAGTATGGCTGGAGCTGGGTTTGAACCCGCCACCCTTGGCGTATGGGGCCGGCGCCCTATTCACTGAGCTATAGGCACTGCCCATGCGGTGGCTTTTTCGGTCAAACTTTTACTTCATATACAGGGTGGCCATAAAGTTCGTATGTCTGTGTGTGTTTTACAAGTATATACCTGTTCTGTGTTATGGAAAGTACAGAAAAGCAGGTAAGAGAAAAAGTGACTCTGAATTCTATAATCATAGACTAAAGAAATAAAGAGTTAAAAGTACCTAAACTTCTATCACCTGGGTAGTCGGGTAGGTTACTTGTTTTCTCCATGAAGGTTTTGCCCTAAGGTGTTTGTGTATGTGTCATTTTCCCCAAATGTGTGATGAGGAGAGCTGAACGCGGCCCGGCTGCAGCAGCAGCATTCCTTCTGTTCACTCTGGGCTCCCTCCCTGCAGAACCCGGCGGTGGCTGACATCTACACGGAGCATGCCCACCAGGTGGTGGTGGCCAAGTACGCACCCAGCGGCTTCTACATCGCCTCTGGAGGTATGTGGCATGGCCCAGGCGACACTGAGGGCCCAGGGCTGAGCTGGGATCCTGGCTGGAGGGGAAACACGGTGGGGAGAGCTTAGTGCAGAGGTGAGAGAACCAGTGTACGTGGCTTCAGTTGGGGCCGGCAAGGGAAGTACAAGCCAGTGGAGTCCTCATTCCAAGATTGGCCCTACTTTTAGGAAATACACTTTCCAGTTTCAAGTGTGAGGTTGCCCAGAGTCCTTCTGTGGGGCCAGGTGATGTTTGGAGCTCCTTGTGTGTGTGGCTGAATTGTGGTTTGGTTTTGTGTCACTCTTAACGTCCTCCTCCTATCCCAGTACCTGACCAGCCAGCCTCAGGGCTGACGCTTGGGGTTCATTTGTGGGCCCTGGGCCCTGGTGCGGCTCAGCAGGAGGCTGGACGAGGAGTGTGGGGAAGATCCTCTCACTTGCAGGCGCTCTGTTCACTGAGCTCCCTGAAGGAGAGCTTGTCTGTGCAGATGAGGATAGGAGGCATGGAGTTAGAGTGGGGTCCCACTCTTTGATTCAGTGTTTAGTTAATACGTATCGCCTGCCTTGCTCAGCCCTGTCTCCAGCCTCAGGAAGGGCTGATGAGTGAGCTAGTGTGGGCCCATCGGCCTCTGCAGAGTGTCTCGGTGACTTGATGAGCTGCTGAGACAGTCAGCTGGCTGGCAGGAGGGAAGGGGATTTTTGCAGGGGCCCAGAAGCCTATTCCTGAAGGGGGCACATCTGACAGAAGAGAGATGGCAGGCTTGGGGTTGGGGAAGACCTGGATTTGGCCCTGCCACAACAGAATGCAAGGACTGGGTGGTTTATGAGTTGGCTTATGGTTCCAGGAGTGGGCAGGAGTGGGGGCCAGCATCTGCTGAGGGCTTTCTTACTGTGTTGTCCTGTGGCTGAAGAGCAAAGGCAGGGCGAGTACCAGAGGGGGCTGATCTTGTTCTTTTATAAGGACCCTCCGTGGTGAGGTCAGGAAACTGTACATGAGGCAGAGCCCTGTGGCCTGATGGCCTCTCATTAAGGCCACCTCCCAGCACTGTTGTATTAGGAATTAAGTTTCCAGCTCAATCTTTTGGGGCCCACGTTGAAAACCATAGCAGCCCCTCCCTAGCTGTGTAGCGTTAGGGGAAGAACTTCCCTTTAGTTTCTCTTCCTGTGAGCTATGCTGCTGGAAGGACCCAGTGTGCACAGCTCTTGCACTACTTAGCTGCAGGGTGACCACATTGTCGCTGACACTGCGGCTCTCAGCTTTCTCACTGACACAGCTGGGACAGCAGGCCAGCTCTGCTCGTGCTCAGGGTGAGGCCCAGAGTCTGGCATGGAGAAGGTACTTAATGGTTTTTGTGTTTAGGTCGACTCCAGCTTCATCTGTAAAACTCTGTAATTTATGTCCCATGTTTTATTTTAGTCCTGCAATTTATTTTTTCCCCTGGCTTTGCTTGCCAGCAAAATGTCTCTTCGTTTAAAGCCCTAAGATTTGACTGAATGTCTTTAAATTGCGTTTAACACAGAGCTAGGTGCTTTGAGCAGTGTCTTCTCAGGGAGGAGGGTGGTGGCAGGGCCTCCGCCTCTCCCAGCCCAGCTTCCCTGCTGTGTCTGGGGAGGGCCGAGAGCCTTCCTGCCTAGGCCTACCCTTCTCTGAGTCCTGGGGAGGAGGGATCCAACAAAACAGAAATCAGAGGCCTTCAGATGCTGGCACAGAATCCATGAGGAGAGCTGTCTCTGTCCAGAGACTGATCCAAAGGATGGTCCCCATACATAAATGGCCATCAGTCTGACATTCCCTCTTTTTAAAAGCACCCTGATTTGGTGGAGGAGCCAGGGGTGTTTAGGGCCTCACTCAGGTCTGGGTATTTTCCAGTGGAGAGCACGTTTTCTGGTTTCAATACATTTCTTTGAATAGAGGGAAGTGACTGTTAAGGGTTACACTGGAATGTTTGCTGCTGAGATGGAGTTGGGCTAAAAATAATGTGATGTGTAGGGAGGAAGAGGGCAGCTCAGGAAGTGGGTTACGTGGTACCTGTGCCCAGTGCCCTGTGCCCCAGCCAGGTGGGTGGCTCCCAGTACCTTGGGAAGCCCAGAGCTTGCTCCCAGGCAGGGTCCCAGCCCTCTTTGGGCTCCTTAGATCCTGCCGGTCAAACTGGCCCACAACAGATGAAGGATTGAACCTTCCACAAGAGCTCCACCCTTGGGAATCTCTTACATAACGGTCAGTCTGAGCCCTCTGGGAACCTGCGTCCCCAGCAGGGGGTCTGGGAGTATGTGGATCATCTCTGGGGCAGCCCCTGTTCTCCTTTTTCCTGAGATGTTTCCATGCTGGTCACCCGCCCCTGTCGCCCATTCCCCTTGGTGCCTGGGCAGCAGTTCCCAGCGGCCCTCAGGGTGTGGGGAGTGGTTGGCGTCTGGTTTAGCTGTAGACCCAGGGCAGGCTTCCTGGAGGAAGGGTCTTTGTGCTCAGGATGAAGGCTGTGAGGTCTGCTCAAGCAAAGGAAGCCCACAGCTCCCAGGCAAGCAGAGGCCTTCCTGGGACTGGAGGGTTGGCTTTCCTGCTCGCCACCGTCTGCTCCACGCCTGGGTTTGTTGAGCTGCTCTGCACTCGGTGTGCAGGGTGGTGCTGACACCCGGGCTCAGCCCCTCCTCTGTGCAGCCTCTCGTCTCAGTGGTGAGCAAGAGTCTGCAGGGGGAAGGGCGCCTTCTCCATCCTCCCCGTCCCCGCACTGCTGAGCTTTTCTTCCTGGTTGCCAGACACAGAGTGGAAGGTGTGCTTTTACTGCCTGCCTGCTCTTGAGAGCCTCCTGCAGGATCGGCCATGGTCTGCCCCAGCAGGCTGTTGGCCAGTGTTTGGCGACTGAGGCAGCGTTGTCCTCATCAGATCAGGGCCAATGTGTCAGATCCCCGGGCCCCTCTATCTCTTTGATTCTCCAGCAGGGCTTCAGTGGAGGGGCTGATGGTCTAGTGAGTAAGATGGTGGGAGGTGGCTGGGAAGCCAGGGCTGGACCAGAGGCTGCGCTGACAAGGATAGGCAGTAGCTGGCTGGGCCCTGGATGGGCCTGAACACAGTGGCCACGTGCCTCAGTGTTGGAGGGTGTGTAAGGGTATGTGCATGAGTGGACGTGGGGGTGTGCACACGTGTGTGCTTGTCTCTCCTGCACACAAAGCACTCCCCCTCTGAAGCTGCCAGCCTCTTCTTGTTCCCTGTTCCTTTCCCACTGACCTGTTTGACTGGCTCTTTGGAACTCATCTCTGGCCGTATGCCAGGACCTCAGCCAGCAGACCCCAGGCTCTCTGGGACTCCCCTAGTTTGAGCTGTTGCTGTGGATTGGGCGTCTTCTCTGTGTCCCCACAGCAGAGCTGAGCACCAGTGGTCTTCACATGTGCCTTCTGAGTCTCAGGGCCTGGCCTGGCGTAGGCTCGGGCTCTGTGTCTGCTTCTGAGCTAAGTGCAGTGTCGCTGGCACTTTAGCTCACTCACAACTAGGCCTGGCTGGTGCATGTCGAGTGTTGGCTGTACTGAGGACAGTCAGACTGCATGTGTTCACACTCGCGGCCTGCAGCAGCCATCTGAGGGGGCTGCTGTTTCCCCCTCTTGGAGGGAAGGACAAAATGGCCATGGGGCTTGGGGAGGCCTAAAAAGCCTGGACAGGGCAGAGGCTGGACTTGAACTTGGGGCCATCTTCTGAGGCCCAGCTCTTGGCTGCTGCCCTCCCTGGCCCTGGCTTGACCATTGAAGCAAATGCTGTTTTCAGTGCTGCTGAAAGTAGGCATGGGGTACTCTGGAAAAGCCGGACGCCCCCACCTGCTTCAGCAGCCTGGCTGAGGTTCTAAGCTGTAAGGATTTGTGAGACATATTCCCATTTCTTTACACTGACACAGGGCTGATTTGGAAGGCGTGTGTTGGGGCTGGGGGTGGGTAGCTAGTGACAGGATGGTGGTGTGGGAGGGGTGGGGCCCTAGTGTCACTCTATTTATTGCAGCCGCCACCACACTCCCAGGAGAACAGAGCTGGCGTTGGGTTCAGCACAGGGTCTCCTCCCCTTACCACACCCACCTCGCAGGTCTCTCAAAAGACTTTTACTCACACTGCGCTGCCTGTGAGGGGAGTGTTCCTGGTACCCAGTGAGGCTGCTGATCTGCCTGGCAGTGCCACCAAGGAGCCACATGGGGAGCTGGGTCTGTAGCCTCTGATGGGGGCTACCAGGCCAAGCCCAGTGTTCCCCCCCCTGGCTGTGTGACCACCCTGCACTGGTGACCCGGGAGACTGACCTAACCGCCATTGTTACTTTTGCAGAGGTGTCCAGGCCCATAGGTAGTCAGTGCCCCTATAGGGAAAGAAACACAGTGATGGAGCTAAATTGCTTCACAGCATGTTGGAGTTTTACCTTCACCTGTTCTGTGCTTTTTCTGACACCTAAGCAGGAGTTTGTTACCAGGTGAGCTCTTGTGAAATGGCAGAGACCCCAAGTAGTAGCTCTTAGGGAGGCTGCAGGCTTGGCTGTGACAGGGGCTGGATATTGTTTCCCTCCAGAAAGTCCAGGGAACTAGAGGTGGTGCCGAGTGGGTGTGTGGCCGTGTGGCCATGTGGCCCTGGCCCAGCGGTGACATGTGGCCCTCACCACCACAGATGTGTCTGGGAAGCTAAGGATTTGGGACACGACGCAGAAGGAGCACCTGCTCAAATATGAGTATCAGCCCTTCGCCGGGAAGATCAAAGACATTGCATGGACTGAAGACAGTAAGAGGATCGCCGTGGTCGGGGAAGGACGGGAAAAGTAAGTCACTCTTTGGGTGTACTGCCCCCCCGTCCTGTGGCCTGTCCTCCATGCGCCCTGCCCTGGTGGGAGGGGGACGCAGTCTGTTCCTTTAAGACCCAAGTGGCCCTGCTGGCCTTCACTTCTTGGCCTGCTGGAGCTCAGCATGTTCTCATCACCACAAAGGATTGATTTTTCCCCTTTGACTTCTCGTTGGGTCCAGGTTTGGAGCCGTCTTCCTGTGGGATAGTGGCTCTTCTGTGGGTGAGATCACAGGACACAACAAAGTCATCAACAGCGTGGACATCAAGCAGAGCAGGCCATACCGGCTGGTGACAGGAAGTGATGATAACTGTGCTGCATTCTTTGAGGGACCCCCTTTCAAGTTCAAGTTCACAATTGGTGTAAGTAACTTGTAGTTTGTATGTGAGACCAGAATTGATGCCTGTTTAAATGGTGATGGCAGAAAAGTCACAGCGCCTGTCACCCGTAGATAATAGTGGGCTTGTGGGGGAAGTTCCACAGAGAGGAGGACTCTGTAGTCCAGCCCTCGTCTTCCTAGGGCCTTGACTGGTCATGTGAGGGTCCTGCCGGAAGCCCTATCCCAGGACCACAAGTGCATGTCGGGCCTCTGAAGATTGTATAGCCAGACACACGTTCTGAGCTGGAGATACCTGTGGGAAAGGGGAGCTTGTGGAGTCCCGGGTAACGCCCACGGCTCACACCTGCTGAGCTTGCTGTCATCTGAGCCACCACAGTGGCAAAAGGAAAATGGGCTGGCAAGACATCTGCTAGGCAGAGACAACATATGTGGAGTGATGTGTGATCAGGAGTGTTAGACATGCTTTGTGAAGAAACATGCCAAAAAATGCTGTCGCGCAGTAGGCTTGGGGTATAAATGGAGGGGTCTCTGTCCCACTCTGCACGTGCAGCCTCTCTTGGGCAAGGACCTCCGCCTCCAGATCCTTCAATTTTCATGTCTTCAAGATGGAAGTTTGTGATGTCTTCAAGATGGAAGTTTGTGAGGGCATCAGGTTCTGAGGGTTTTAACTGTGAACTTTACCTAGGAGCTAGCTGTCCTGTGGGTCCAGAGCAGCCATGGTGATATTTTCCTGCCTTAGTGGTGCCAGAGTGAGGGCATGGCAGGGCAGAGACCCTGCAGCCTATCCCAGCATATTCTGTGGTCCTGAGCCTGCCTTGGCTTTCCCAGTGGCTCTTAGCGCACATTATCTTTGATAAGAAAGGATGAAACCACACAGGCCAGGCTTTGAGGAGCTATGTCCTTGGAGGAGGCTGAATCTGGGGGTTGGCCAGGAGCGTCAGTATTCCCAAGTGTCTGCCTCACAGAGGGCAGATGAGAGCACATCCTTAGAGGGGCTCACTGGGGAGTGTGGTGCATTGCGAAGACTTGATACAGTGAGTTATAAGTAGCAGGCAGGTGCACAAGGTGGGGCAGAGTTCCCAGAGGCAGGTCTTAGCTTAGGGCATAGGAGGGAGTCTCCGCTGGAAGCAAAAGGGGCTTCATTTCATCCCTGGAGTGTCAGGCTGGGCAGGGCCTGGAGGGCTGTGTGTGAGCAAGCAGTCTTGTGGCCAGCAGAGCACTCAGCTCCAGGGTCTTTTCAGGACACTCTGTAGTTCTCAGAGCCTGCCCCAGTGGCCTCTCCTCTGCCTGATTGGCAGGTAGGTAGTGGAGACCTGGCTATTTTGAGAGCTTTGTAGAAGGCTGTGCAAGGTTGGTAGTGGGTGGGGATGCTGGGTCAGCGGGGCACCTGAGCTGGAGGAGGAAGCAGCACCCTGACTTGTTTCCAGTGCTGCCGTCCCACTGCCCTCCACCCTTCACACCCTCTTTAGTCTCATTTAGCCTTAATCTGGGCTGTGGGGTGGGGGCAAGGACTCTTTTCCCTGCCCTGTGAGGGACCCTAAGCATTTGACAGATAGGGGTTAAACCAGGCACGGAGCTGCTTGCTGCTATTAAGCTGAGCTAGGGTCATTGCCCAGGCACTGGACTCAAGCCTGTACGCTGTACCACTGAGTTGTTCTGTGTGCTGGCTCAGGCCAGAACGTTCTTTCTCTTTCCTTTTACTTTCTCACCTCAGAGCAGTCCACCCCACAGCCCCAGCCCAGGAGTGCAGGTCTGTGTGTAAAGGTTTCCTAGCTGGCCCTCCCTTGGCACCAGTGTGTGTCCTGTCTGAGGACCTGGGAGAGAGGGAAAAGGCTGACCCAAGAGTCAGAGGCACTGGGTGGAAGCCTGGTGCTGAGCTGGCTGGCCTGGACTTTGGGGGAGTTATCCTACAGGCCTTTCACTGAGCCTGTGGTTGTGGGGAGACGAGGGGCGGTGCCAGCAGAAATGCATGTGTTCACAAGGGTGGGAGTCTATCTGAAAAGAGTGCTACGGGCTCTGTTGGCCTAGCTTCTAAAAGGATGGATAGGAAGAGTGCTCAGGGACCCCAGATGTGCCCACATGCCTTCTGAGGCAGTAGTTCCCATCATTTTTGGCACCAAGGACCAGCTTTATGGAAGGCAGGGTTTCCGTGGACCAGGATGGTGGCTGGGGGTTCAGACTCAAGCACGTTACATCTCCATCTCAGGTCATCAGCTTTAGAGCAGCGGTTCTTGACCTGCGGGTCGTGACCCTTTTGGACTATATTAAAGGTTCGTGGCATTAGGAAGGTTGACAGCCCCTGCTTTAGAGTCTCATAAGGAACACGCAACCTAGGTTCCTCTACGTGCAGTTTACAGAAGGGTTTGTTCTCCTGTGAGACTCCGGTGTCACTACTGATGTGGGAGGACATCAGGAGTGGGGCTGGACAGTGACGCGAGTGATGGGGCTCAGACACAGATGAAGCTTCCCTGCCTGCCTGCCAGTCACTGCCTGCTGTGCAGTTTGGTTCCTAACAGGCCACAGGCCAGGACCCAGCTGTGCCCAGGGGTCGGGGACCACAGTTCCAAGGCATTGATGATGTTTGTGCATGTGCCCTAAGCCTCAGACCCCGCAGGATACTGTGGTCAGGCAGCAGTGGGCTGCCTGTCCACCAAGGTCTGGATCCTGCCCTCTTCCTGGTATCCATGTTTAAGGCTTTGGAACAAGCTGGCATCTTCCCCAGATCCAGAGGGAAGCTGTGCAGAGGCGGGTGGGCAGTGAGCAGTGGTCACAGAGTATGTGAGGAGGTCGGGATGTGCGTAGGGCTGGGGGTAGAGCCTCCCGCTGGCATCTTTCCACGTGTGAGTTCTTCTTGTTAGTCAAAAGCAAGATTTTTCTTTTTAGAGGAAATTAAGTTCTTCTGTGAAATCTGAACAGTAGTGTTCTTTTTTCCCCACATCTTACATCCCAGCTCAATGACCACCTGGGAGGGCTGCCCTCCCTCTTCCCCAGCCCTTAAGCCCTGACCGCCTGTGCCTGCTAGAACCGTCCTCTGAGAGTGAGCAGCTGTAGTGGCATCTGTACCTACCCCTTCCCAGGGGCAGCATGGCTAGGCCCTGGGAGCCTCCCTGAGCCTAGAGCCGTGGGGAGTGTTATCATGGAGCTTTCCAGGTCAACGGGACAGGAGAGGGCCCAGAGGGGAGGGCTGGAGCTGCTAGCTTGAAAGGAGCAAGTCATATTCTGAATTTCAACATGCCAGGCCTGAGTAGAAATGCAACTAGCCTTTCAGAGAAAAGCAAGTAGGACCTTACCAAATGAAGTGAGATAAGCTACCCTCCACCTTGCTCGCCCAAGGTTGTGGTTCATGACGATTTTCCTTTTTGTTTAAGAGTCCATGGTGGGCTCCTAGCTCCTCTGACACGGAGTCACGGCTCAGGTTTAGCCAGGCTCCCCTGCGTGCCGTGGGCCTGATCACCAGGGCTTGTCTTTGCTTGAACCTGAATGACTGAATGAGGCTTCTCTAGGGTGGGGATGGAGAATAGGCCTGGGCACCAGCCCATCCTCACCCAGTGCCCTGACCCACCCATATTTCTGATGAGGTGGGTGACCTGAGAGGTAACCCCAGAATCACAGGAGGCAGTGTCTGAAATGGAGGCCAGACAAGCTTTACCTCCAGCACTAGTGTTCTGTGGATAAAGATGGTTTGGTTTCCCTTGGAGGGTCCAACCATGGCCTGAAAAGATTGGTGGGGCAGTGAGGCTGTCTCCCTGCCTCTGCCCCACCACACTGCTGGATTCTGTCATACCAGCATGTCTCCGTGATGGATGTTCTGGTTGGGTGGTGAAAGGGCCCAGTGGCTCATGGTCACGTGTAAAGCACTGCTGGACACAGGACTGTTTTGGTTCAGGGGCTGTAGGCCACTTACGTACAGGGTCAGCTGAGTCTGCTGGGGACAGGGGTCTGGGGGGCCCCCTGAGCTGACCAGGTGTGCCTACTGGGGTCAGGCCACTGGAACCCCAGCCATGTGGCCTTGGGTCTATTCCTCAGCGGGGGAGAGGCTGCCCTGACCCAGTCCAGCTGGGGGCCAAACAGTGACTGCAGCAAGACAAGCAGGTGTGATCGGGCATAGGGGGGTCGGGGGTGTCGGGCAGGCGTGATCAGGCATAGGGGGGTTGGGGGTGTCAGGCATGTACCACAGGAGTGGCCTGAGGCTGGGCTACCGGGCTGTGCCGTGGTGGGGCTGGGCTTGGAGGTCCAGCTTCGGAGGTGGACCCTCGAGTCAGGCACCCTAGGAAGCTGGTGAGTCTGAACTCCCGGCCATGTTACCAAACCTCCTCCTTTGGCCCAGCCTCCCTGTGGAAAGGGCTATTTTTAGCTTGCTCTCTGTCTTTTTTTTTTTTTTTTTTTGGTTTAATGGGCTGTTTCCTTCACTCTCCCTCTGAAGGGGCTATTTCAGGAGCAGACATCAGTCTCCTGCTCATTTGGACTCTTGCCACTTGGCTTGAGTTGCGGGAAAGGGTGAAAGGGAAAGGTTCTGAAGCCTGGGACTCTGAGTCACTGTGCCTGCTACCCAGTTGTCCGGCCTCCACCCCTCCCTGTGTGGTCCCAGGTTCCCGATGCCAGGCTCTTCGGGAGATGCCAGCAGAGGTGGGTGCTGGAGGGGTCCAGAGAGCCTGGGTTACTTCTTAGGAGTTCCTGACTTCTAGGACCTGGACCTGCAGGAGGGATCTAGTGTCCTCATCTCAGGGAGGCTGTGAGATGGATGTTTGTTACAAGATGGAACCGAATAGTGGCTGAGTGTTTTAGTCTAGCTCGTAGCCTGTTCCCTGCACATAGCAAGAGAAAGTAGCACCCGCTATCCTGACCTGTTCTTGGGCTGCTCTGCTAAATTTGGGGCCAGCTCTTTTGGCCTCCTGTTCCAGACACATTTAGTCAGAGGAGTCCGGGGGTGAACCAGCCCCAGCATGTCACCCCCTCATCTGTTTCACCATTGAGGAAGCTCCGCCTTGAGGACAGAGGAGCCAGGGCAAGGGCAGCGGTGAGGAGGAGGAGGTGGAGGAGGATGGGCTGTGCCTGCTGAGCAGGAGACGAAGTTTGGGTCTAATGTCTCCAATTTGAGCTGCGGTTAGTTACGTCATTTAAGAACTGAGCTGTTTCACCTCTTCCAGAAAGAGGAGTGGTGGCTGCAGCCATGTCTCCACACAGGTGGCCTGGGAGGATGAGACTCTCCCACCACTGACTGTGCCCCAAGTGCTCTTTCCTGCAACGGTTGAGCTCAGACACACTGGGTGGTGTGGTCCCGTGGGCTGATGTGGACACGGGCAGTGGGCTTCTAAAGGCTGGGGTAGGGCAGCCTGAGGAGTTAAGGATCTGACCTTGGGGTTGGTTCCCAACCAGAACACGCTTAGGCCTGCCCATTATCTGCCCAAGACCTGAGAACCAGCACAGCTGAGATGGAGCTATGGACAAGAAACCAGATTCCTGCATGGGGTGCGCCTTGAGTTACCAGCCTCTTGACCTGCTGCTTCCTGTGGCAGATTGGCCTGGAAGTGCTCTGGCCCCATGAGGGGTAAAGTGAGGTGATGTGTCCACGTGCCCACACGTGCGAGAGTGTGCAGAGCAGCCATAGGTGCAGGAGGACCTGGAAGTGCACAGTTTGGGGACTGTGCTGACCCTGTCCATCAGCTGGGGGGGACCTCACAGTGACCTGAGACTGGGCAGGCCAGGGGCCCAACCATCCTGCATGGCTGGGGGCAGCCCCCCTTCCCTCTGTCACAAACCAGAGTTCATGTATGCTGAGCCTAAGACAGCTCGGTGCTTCTGTCCCCAGCCTCGTGGGAGGTGGCCACTGCAGAGAATGAGCTCTAGAGTCGTCAGATAGGATTTAGTCCTGTGACAGTACTCGCTGAAATGGGGCAGGAAGGACATTCTGCTCGTCCTCTAGGCTGGGACTGATTGTGGTTGCCCTCGGTAAATCTCAAGCAGGTAATTACCAGGACTCTACACTGCCAGGATATTTGATTTCTCAAGCTTTCCTCGTCTTAATTAAAACATGGGTCAGTGATGGTGGAGAGCCGGTTCGGCTCGGGACCCAGGCCCTGCCTGCTCCCAGCCCTGGAGGCACTTGGCAGCCTGAGGAGGAGCTGGGCTGGGGGTTGGGGGCTGAGGGGAGCGGGGAGTCAGTGAGTGCAGCTTGGAGCTGCTGTGTGCGAGCTCTGGGGCGAGTCTCTCCTGGCCCAGAGTACGTCAGTCCCTGGTGCCTGCAGGGACTCCGTCTTGGCTGCTCCCTGGGGGGTGTGCAGGCACCTCAGTTTCCCTGCTGTGGGCAGGGGCCCTCAGGCACATGACTGCTCTTCTTGGACCTGCTTTCAGCAGCGAGTCGTGTAGTTTACCTGAATAGTCGTTACACGAGCCCTGCAGATGGTGCCCACTGCATGTGTTTGCGGGAGCTGTCTTGACAAAGCACCACAGACTGGGTGGCCTAAACATCGGAAGTTTATTGCCTGAGTCTGGAAGCCAGAAGCCCATAACCAAATCCCCCCCCCAGATTCTGATAGCCCTTGGTGCTCCTTTGGTAAGCGTCATTCCAGTCTCTGCCACAATTCCACCCCTGTGTCTGCTCCTGTGTCCAGATTCCCTCATCTCACGCAGACGCTGGTCCTGTTGGATTTAGGGCCTGCTGTAGAGACCTCATCTTAACTTGGTGACCTCTGCAAAGACCCTGTTCCCAAGTAAGGTTCCATCCGCAGGTACCCAGGGTCAGGACTTCAGAGGGTCACAGTTTACCCCAATCACACATGATTGGTTCCCTGCACACTAGTGGCTCGTGCTGTAAAATCAAGTCAGTAACTTACTTGGGGGAGGGCCATGGTCTGCTGGGGGCTCACGGACTTTCCTGCAGTGTCCCTGTCCACAGAGGCCACTTTCCCTCTTATTCAGGGAGAGTTGGTCATCAGCACCGTTTGCTGGTGGGGTTAGTGGCACATGGGGGGAGGGGGGCACGTGCTGTAGAGGCAGCATTATGGTGAGCATTTGGAGGGTCTCCCTCTGACTAGAAAGTCCTCTTGGTTGAGGAAGGGATGAATCCACTTACTCAGGTGTAAGGCACTTGTCCCCAGAGGTCGTTTTTCCTTGGCCACATCATGTTCCTGATGAAGGAACAATAAACCACAGCCATGGTTTATTGAAAAGTCAGATTCTGCGGGTTGGAGCTCTCTGCCCAGCAGAGGGAGTGGGAGGGGTAGGCTAAGGAGGGGGACACACTCACCTCCCAGGAAGGCCGGGGGGGAGCTGCCTGGGACTTTTATCTAAAGTTCCTGTGGCTAGCGGTGCACACTGTCGTGCAGCCAAAGCCGAAGGGGGCGGGTAACCGTCTGCTTTCCCACAGGACCACAGCCGCTTTGTCAACTGTGTACGATTCTCTCCCGACGGGAACAGATTTGCCACAGCCAGTGCTGACGGCCAGGTACGGGCTGGGGCGGGCCTGGGGGTGGCAGTTCCTACCTCTTGGAACTTAGGTGTCTCCCAGGATGTGTCATCACAGCCCAGTAGACTCATCTCTGCTTTTAAATGGCACTGGGAGCACAGTGTGACAGCACGTGTGTTTCAGAGCCAGTCAGTGGAGAAGTGCCACGCTCACTGCTGAGGGTACTCACACACACGTGACCCACGCATGTTTTTATTTCTTGGAAGATATACATCTATGACGGGAAGTCGGGGGAGAAGGTGTGTGCACTGGGAGGAAGCAAGGCCCATGATGGAGGGATTTATGCTGTGAGTATGACTCTGTCTCCTTAATGGGGGCTGGGGTTCACCAAGTCTGTGTGTGCAGACCTGTGCGCTTATTCTGAAGTCAGACAGCTGGGACAAGGGACTGAAAGGGCACCGGGGCAGAGCTGCAGGGTCTCAGTGAGTTGGCTAGAGAAGCCAGCGGCCAAGATAGGAGACCCAAGGACCAGGTGTCTTTTCTGAGATACGTCTCCCGCCCTCCCTGGTCTCTGCCTTGTCCTGCTCAGAAGTGGGGGCGGTAGGCTGCTTTCTGGGGTCTCTTCACACTCTGAAGTTCTCTGGCCTGTGACACATGGTTTTTATTTGAACAGATTAGTTGGAGTCCTGATAGCACCCATCTGCTTTCTGCTTCTGGAGATAAAACTTCCAAGATTTGGGACGTCAACATGAACTCTGTTGTCAGCACTTTCCCCATGGGCTCCACTGTGCTGGACCAGCAGCTGGGCTGCCTGTGGCAGAAGGACCACCTGCTTAGCATATCCCTGTCTGGCTACGTCAACTACCTGGACAAAAACAATCCCAGCAAGCCACTGCGGGTCATCAAGGTGAGGCCTGCTTTGGGACAGTAGGGAGGATGAGCGTGGCCAGAAAGGACAGGGGATCTGGAGGGGCCCAGGGGAAGCTGGAGACCATCGCTACTCTGAGGGCCTCCAAGTAGGGTGGTAAGACAGCATGTCCATCCTGTCGTCCACCTTCCTCTGCTCAGAAAGTTTCCCGGGGGCTCCAGATGTCCATCCCCAGGTCCGCCCTCCTGTGTCTGTTGGTGGAGGACAGGGAGTGCAGGAGGACTGTGTGTCTGCTGCTGATGGCATTGTTGCCAACTGCCAGGGGCCAGGTGCTGCAGGAGACCTTGTGGGCTTTTATGGTTGTCACATCCCAGTTCTCCTGCCACACCTATGTGAGTCCCACAGCCTTTGGTGCTGATGCCAGGCTGCAGTGCCGGTGGACTAGCGGTTCTCTGCCCTGGCTATTTGTTGGAACCACTTGAGAGCTCTAAAAAGAGCTTGCTGCCCGGCCAGCCCCATGGCAGCTCAGTCTCCCGATGGTCTCAGGGCAGCTGGAGCTGAGCTCCCTGTGCTGAGGGCCAGCTTGTTAAGCACCCCAGGTCTCTCATAGGGGGCCCCTGTGGACATCTGAGAGCTGAGTGCTGGTTAGTCCAGCAGGCAGGGCGGGTTCCTACCGTCCCTGGGAGGCCCACACTTGAACAGCAGGCTGGGTCAGGTACTGTGCTGGAAAGAGATAGGACAGCA
Source organism: Loris lydekkerianus (assembly GCA_963574355.1). Lineage (NCBI taxonomy): Eukaryota > Metazoa > Chordata > Mammalia > Primates > Lorisidae > Loris > Loris lydekkerianus. The sequence continues at coordinate 61,199 of CAUYPK010012897.1, forward strand.
GCTCAGCACCTCTGCTTGGGACATGGGTGATGTTCCCCATTTCTGCTGTGTCAGTTCCTAGTTCTCCCGTCTGTGGAGAACTGTGTGTACCTTTCTCCCAAGATAAATGCCATATTGTGGCAGTACGTGGGACACGACAGAATGCTTGGAAAGTTCCTGGGGGAAAGCCCTGAGCTCAGACTGTGCCAACTGGCAGTCGAGCGTGGCTGATAAAGAACAGAGAGAAACTGGTGGGGAAGCCACCTGCCCCCGTTCCTGGGAGCAGCTGTGGAGGAGTGTGAACACCTCCCTCTTGACGCACTGTCTGGCTGTAGGCGAGTCCTGTCTACACCTGGGTCTGTTGTCCCTGTGGTGGCAGTTGGGATGTTGGGGTGTCAGAGTCCTCAGACAGCTCAGGGTGGGGTCTGGTTGGGAGAGAACCAGGGCCCCCAGCTGCCGCTTGCCAGATCTGAGGCCCCCTGAGCTGTCCCTGAGAACTGCTGTGCTCCATGCAGGTGGCCACCATGAGGTGTCCCTCAGGACACCATGAGATCGGCTGGTGCATCTGTGTTCTGTTCAGATCAAGTGCATGACTCAGATCCATGTCTGGGCCCCCGGGGTTAGATGCCTTCGAGGGAAGGGTGTGAAGGGTCCGGCATCAGGCAGCAGGGAAGGCTGGTGTGTTGGGAGTGTGCGTTCAGGCAGCTGGTTCTGAGGGCTTTGGCGCACCTGCGCTGCATGTGCAGAGGAGCTGCTTTCCCTCCCTCACCCAGGGGCCCAGTGGGTAGAATTGCTGACAGGTAGGGAGGCAGGGTATTGTGTACTCAGCTCACGCCAGCCCACATGTTCCCTCCACAGGGTCACAGTAAATCAATCCAGTGTCTGACGGTGCACAAAAACGATGGCAAGTCTTACATCTACTCTGGGAGCCACGACGGACACATCAATATCTTTTGATGCACAGAACTGCTGGCAGTAGAGGGGACTTCCCTATTCCCACAGTGCTAGAGGCTAGGCCAGCCAGGTGGCTCTAGCCACAGCTGCACTCTCCTGACCAGCGTGGCCTCAGGTGTGTCATGTCCACCCATGGGGCCCAGCAGCTCCAGGCCTCTGGCCGTGCAGCCCCAAGTGTGTCGCTTCACCTGTCTGAACTTGAGCTGCTTCCCTCCTTATAAGTGATAGTTAGTGCTACCCTTATCCTAGGGGAGGCATTGGTTCTTAGAATTCAGAAGGACTTGGACACCCTTTAGTAGAGTTCCCTTGCTTTAGAAATGGGAAAACTGCAACCATTCCCAATGTCACACAGCTTGTAATCATCAGACCTGGGGCTGGAGTTCCTGGGATGAGGTTCCCTAAGATGGGTGTGCCCAGAAAGCCCCCATCTGGGGTTTCTGTAAGTGAGGCCTCTGGTTTCTCCCTAATATGAGTGTTTTTGCTGTGCTCTGTGGCAGGGCACATAAAGAGTGAGGTACGAGAGGGCTTCAGCCTGCTAGAGGCTGTCACAGTTGGCGGGAGAAAAGGCCCCAGATTTTACCTACTGGAGCTGAGCAGTCCCCACACATGCTGTCATCTCCTCAAGGACCCTGAGGTCTGCCCCTCCCTGCTCCTGACTTGGTCCTAGTATAGTGAACATGGCTCCAGACAGCGCCTTCCCAGGGGTGGGTCCACAGTGGAACACGCTGCCAGCTCCCCAGAGGGGACCGAAACCTGCATTTGAAAGGACAGTCTGTCCCTGAGCCACACTGTACACCTGAGCACCTGGGCTCGGGGTCCACAGACTTCCCTGAGGTTGCAGCCGCCCAGGGTCTTGGCTGGAGGACACACAGCAGGCGCAGTAGCCTACTGCTACGGCCGTGTGCTTGGTAGCAGGTTACAGAAAAGCTGAAGAGAGCGCTGACTCCGTCACAGCAGGTCTCAGTGAGAAGGGACTTCTCCCAGGCTGTGTGCCCTGAGGACAGTGCTCACCACTGCAGGTCAGTTGGCCATGGGCTCTGGTAACTTAGCCGTGTGTGACACTGTTACAGGAGACTTAGTTTGACTGGTTCTGATTTGGCACATGGAGTTGAAAGTGGCCCATAGACGCAGTGGGGCCATCTTGCAGGTTTAACCACTCTTCTGAAATTCCAGACATGAACATCCTGGAGCAGCCCCTTGAGGGCCAGGCTAGTGAGCCCCTCAACTGGCTGGGATTTCTGGGCTGCCAGGGACTAGGGTTGGGCTGGCCTCATATGGGGGCAGATACCACAGTCCTGGAGGCCGGGTTTTTTCTTAACCCTCACCCCACATTACTGGGACTCAGAGACAGGGGAAAATGACTCCTTTGCTGGGAAAGGCCACACAAATCAGGTGTCCAGAATGACTGTGGACGAGTCCGGGCAGCTGGTCAGCTGCAGCATGGATGACACCGTGCGGTACACCAACCTGATGCTGCGTGACTACAGGTAAGAGCTGAACTGCAGACCCCATGGAGGCCCGTTGCCGTCAGCAGCGACTGTGCTGGTCGTGTCTTAGCTACTCATCGTATTTCTTTTCCTGAGCATTATTCACCTTTTGTCAGGCCGTGAGCCAAGTGCTGAGCTGCAGACTCCGGTGGAGTCTGGGTCATGCTTTGGCCCACCCAGATGACCAGGTGTAGACTCTACTGGGAGTAGGGGGACAGCCCTGTCCATCAGGTACAGTGTAGCCTGCCTCGGAGTGTTTGAAGGTCAAAGCAGGCCCTAAAAGGAGCCTGGCACAGGGCAGGTGGTTGGAACGAGGGTGCATCCTCCCACTGCCCGGGGGTGAAGCAGGCACTTGGCTGATTGGCAGTCACTGGGGCCAGGAGAACAGCTGTTCTGAGTGGTCAGAGCTCTGAATGCAGGGGTCAGGGGGAGAAGGGTGCGAGTTCCTGATCTCTTGAGAGGTTTTTACCCACCACTGACCCCAGGATGGCCACTCGTGTGTAGACGCCATCAGGACCTGTTGTCCTACCTGGGGCGGGTCTTCTCTGGGAGACCAGGCCCCAGGGTGTGTCGTCCTTGGGAGGATTGTGTAGGCTGGCACCCATCATGGCGGACATGTGGCGCTGTGGGCAGGCCCCACTTGCCTGATTGGCCCAGTGTCTTGAGAGTTAGTTGAGCCTCCCAGGAAATTGCAGAGGACCCAGGAGTCTAGGCCATAGTCCTCTTTCTACTGTCCATGGCCATCCTGCTCTTAACATGTCCCTATGAAGGTCTTCCCAGACCACATCAGCCATGCCTTTATGTACCCAGCCCCCAGGGAGACTTGGGGACTCCAAGGTTGGCCCAGTTACGTAGAAGTTGCCTTGACTTACAGTTTTCAAGAAGGTTCTGTGCGTGTACTGATTTTACTAGGATGAGTTTTGATAGCATTAGGCAAGGTAAAAGATAACACATGATTTTTACTGGTTAAAGGTAATAAATTCTTAAAAAGTCAGCCTTTCTCCCGCAGCTGGGTATGGTGGCTGACGCCTGTAATCCTGCCACTCCAGGAGGCCGAGGTGGGTGGATCGCTTGGGCTCAGGAGTTGGAGACCAGCCTGAGCAAGAGCAAGACCCCATCTCTGAAAAACAGCAGGCACCTATAGTCCCAGCTACTGGGGAGGCTGAGGCAAGAGGATCGCTTGAGCCCAAGAGTTACTGTGAGCTGCAACGCCACAGTACCCTAACAGGGGCAAGAAAATGAGACTCTAGCTTAAAAAGAAAAGTCAGCCTCCTGCAGGGGGGAAGCAGAACTCAATTCTTGTGTGCCCAGGAAACTCCTGTCTTTAGCCGACACATGTAGTGCAAAAGCCACACGGGGCAGAACGGTGGGGGTGGGTGTCTATCACAGACTCCCTTCACCACCGCTCCCCCTGCTCTCCTATACCCAGCCCCCACTACTGCTCCCCCCCATGTTAGCCAGTTCCTCCTTCTGTGTAGTTACAGTAGAATTCCCTTCTCAGTAGCTTAATTGCCGTGGTTTTGCAGTGAGTAGGTGTAAGTGCCCACGCTGAGCTGCTAACATGCTGAAGTAACGTGTTCCCTCTGCTCTCCAACAGTGGACAAGGAGTTGTGAAGCTGGACGTTCAGCCAAAGTGTGTTGCTGTCGGCCCTGGGGGGTATGCTGTGGTAGTGTGCATCGGGCAGGTTAGTGTGAAACTGGATGCCTTTGTTTAACCGGATGGAGTCTGTGACTACACACTGCCTAGTTTCTGAACCCCACTCACATGATTGGCAGCTGCTCCAGCCACTGTCTCTGCAGAGCATGTGCTTGTGCTGTGCTGCATGGTCCCTCCCACTGCACAGAGGAGGAGGAGAGGCACAGACAGATGAGTCCTGGACCAGGGCTTAGATTTGTCTGAGCAGCAGACCTTGCTATGTGCCCATTGTCCTTGAGTTGCAAGAAACTCTACTTAAGTGGGTCTGTCCTGGCTTATGCTCAGGTCCCAGCCCTGCTGAACTAGAGCGTGTGACTTGAGGCATGAACCTCGCCCTCTCTGAGCTTCAGTGTTCTCATCTCCAGCAGACTCACAAATGAGAAGGGTGTGCTCAGAGCAGTCTGCTGGGGTTCCCAGAGCATTCCCACACAGGGTGCTACCAGGACAGAATGGGGTGTAGTTTTTCTGACTTCGTAGCCTGAGTTCTCATCCACACAGGGAGGTAACATACATGCCTTTGCTTTTGTGGAATTTCTGGAGCAGAGTGCTCTCAACTGAGATCCAAGCCTGACCCACTTTTTAGAGAACTCTGCTCTGTGGCAAACATCTGTCAGTGGACCTGGGTGCCCCAGCGTGTGAGCTGGGGAAGGCAGGTGCACCTGAGTCCCTGTCAGCACATGTGACAAGCCCTGCTAAAGATAGATGCCATTCGGGATCCTCCTGCCCCTGCTCAGTCCTGTGAACTTAACTGCCGTGTGTCCTAGATAACAAGAGCTCCCTGCCAAGCAATTCCTGTAGACAGCCTGGCTGGCCAGAGGGCACAAAGGGACGCACACGCGGGGGCCTTGGGTGTGGGAGCAAGGCCAGAAGCAGTGTTCTGGAAGGCTGGCAGCCGTTCTCTCCACACCGCCAGGCTCCTCTAGCCTTGGTATCTGAACCTAGCCTCTGGATCTCTCTACACTATGGACCTCAAGCAGAATTCCATGTCTCAGGCCTAAAGTTGTCAGGAGAAGTTGTCACTGTCCTGAGGGTCACACCCTCAGGTAGGGGCTCTGCTGGCACTGCCACTAGGAGGTGCCAGTGAGTCCCTGGCTGTGCCACGTTGTGCCAGGGGACGGACCCCTGGAATGAGCATGTGCGTCCTTTTTCTGTGCTCTGTCATTGCTCACCGGGCCCTCTGGGGGCTTCTGTGACCCTCACTCCAGGTGAGGGTATTCTGCAAAGCTCCCTGTTACCCAGGGGCCATGGTGTGCTGAACGGGGCCTGGGATCTTAGATCAGGAAGCTCTGCAGTGGGTTCAGGCTGTGGAGGAGAAGCAGCTTTGGCTCCAGGCAGCGGGCAGCTATTTCCCGGCCACTTCCCATCCCCAGGGTTGGTCAGCTTGGGTGGGGAGCAAGGTGCCTCCTGGATGAGGCAGTCCCAGCCCCATGCTCTCATTGCCACCTGGGTGCCTGCCCTGTCCCCAGGCTGTCACATGCACACTGATGACCAGGAGCTCTTTCTTGTGGCCTGAGAAGCCAGCTCCTGGCATGGGTCGTGTCATCATTATGTTCACTGTTTCTTGAAAGCCATTCCCCACTGTTGAGCAGAGTCTGTGTATTGTGCTCATGGTGTGATGGGAGGAACCAAGTGCCATCACTTTCCAGGAAGTCAGTGCTGTAGCAATAGCTGTGGTAATGATGTGGTGATGGGGATAGTGACAGCATTGTTCATTGAGGTTCTGACTGTCCAGGCCCTACCTGTCACAGCTCTGTCTGGCTGTGTAGCTCACAGGCCGAGGCTGAGCCTATGGGGGGTGGAGGGCTCGAAGCCCCACTGGCCTGTGGCAAGTTTGGGGCTGCGCTGCTCTGACTGTCCACCATGTGCCCACCCACAGGTCGTCCTGCTAAAGGATCAGAAGAAGTGCTTCAGCATCGACAGCCCTGGCTATGAGCCCGAAGTTGTGGCAGTGCACCCTGGTGGAGAAACAGTGGCTGTTGGGGGCACGGTGAGGCCCTTTCCCTTCCCTGCACCCTCCACCCTTGTGTGTGGCTATGATTTGGGGATGACGTGGGGTAGAGGAGCCCAGTGTGCAGCTCAGCTGCCTCCCCTTGCCCTGGCTGGTCGGCCTCGGGCTCCCTGTTGTGCACTGAGGCCCCTGCAGCAGGGTGGGCCGCAGGCTCTCAGCAGCGGGGGCAGAGGTGTGCCAGCCCTCCTGTCCTCTGGAGCACTGGGTCAGGCAGGGGCTGGGGGTGAGCCCTGGTGAGGGTCTGCACTGTAGTCCTTATTGCCAGACCATCAGTGAGGATTTTCCTTGTGCCAACCACTGACCAAGCCAGTGTGGTGGCCGAGGTACCCACAGTCTCAGGAGCCCAAGTGCCCCTCCCCAGGCAGTGAGGTGGAGATCACCAAGGAGGGTGCATCTTGCCCCAGGTCAGCCTTGTGAGGTGCTAGGGAGTAAGAGCTGGCAGCATATCAGGAAGGGAAGCAGACGTGCAGTGGAGCTCCCAGGTTGTGGAGGAGAGGTGCAGGCTCTCTTCACCTTCAGGGTATAGCGCTGTCCCCGCAGCTGTCCTCGAGTTCGTCCTCTCGTGTCATGTACAGTGTGATTCCCACGCCCTGTGATAGGCAGGGCTTGAGTGTGCAGAGTGGAGCCCTCTGCCAGGCCGGGTCCTGAAGGCTTCACAGGGGACTCGCTTCCTCCTCCTCTCTTACTGGGAGGCGAGCTACAGACACAGCAGTGCCCACCTCTGTTGGAGGTGCTTCTGCCCGTGTCCACACAGAGCCAAGCCCGGCAGCCCGCCCGCCCAGGCCCAGTGGCAGCTTCTTCCACCAGCCTGGGGACTTTGGGAGGCCAGTTGTGCCCCAAGGTGCCAACGGCCTTTCTCACAGAGGTGCTCAGGGGTTTTCAGGGGTGCATTCACAGGAAGATTGTGCCCAGTGCCAGGGACACAGGAGGTGCATGATGGCATTGGCTCTGTGGCATCTGCTCTGGGTGCCCAGCAAGTAGGCACCTCCTGTCTCGCTCCCCTTGGTAGGGTGCAGGTAGAGGACATGGTGGGTCGGCTGGGCAGTGCGCTGGGCAGCCTCACTATGGCCCCACCTGAGGCCTATGGGCACAGCTGCAGCCTGTCCACTCTGGGACTGGCTTCCAGCCCACTTCTGCCTCCCAGAGTGGGCTCAACTGTGTAGCACCCGTATGGCCTTCATCCAGAGTGGGAGGTAAAGAGAAGGGAACCAAGGTGGTTCCTCCTGACATGGGCAGAAGGGGCCTGTTAGCCCTTCAGTTGCAGTTGGTGTTTGTGCTCATCACTGCTGGTGTCACCGTCCTCAGTGGTCTTAAGACAAGCAGCTTTATAATCTCTGCTTATCACGTACGCGTTTTCTTCCGTTAGTTAGGCGGCCACAGTGTCTTGTGTGCTGTGGCTGCACTCTCGGGCCTGGCCCCTCCCCAGGAGCATCTCCTCCCTTGCCACCAGCCAGTCTTCCTCTGGACTCAGGTCAGCAGTCCACCAGAACTCCTGTTCTGCTTGGTGCTGCCCCCAGGCTATGTGGTCCGTGTCCTTGGGTGGACAACTGTCCCCAGAGCCTGTGTGGCCTGCCAGCAGCCCTGGGGACTTCTGGGCCTGTCACCTCTCTCTTTGACCTCGTTAGCCTGGCCCAGCTGCCTCCCCAGCCTCCCTGTGGTGTGTTCATCTTGCAGAGGGACATAGCCGGGTCCTGTGTGGGGCAACGGCTGCTCTGCAGTGCCACATTGCCAGGTCTTCCCTGTTAGACCTCAAAATTTTTTCCCTTAAAGAGAAATTGCTCAGCTCACAGCTTGAGACATCAACAGTTCCCACTTTTCCCAGCTGTCTTCCAGCCCCTATCCTGTGCAGTGCCCGGGCCATACATATTGGGCTTTGTTTACTTTGTTTAATGGTAAGGAGCATTCCGGGCCAGTGTGTCACGCAGCTTATTCACCTGATGTCAGACATTTGGTGGCTGCTTTCTGTGATTTCCTCTGCACACCCAGGTGCCTGGGCCATCTGTGAACACGGCTCTTCCTTGTGAGCGCTTTCCTGGTGGACAGGCAGTTTCCACCATGTAGGACCATGGGGCCCCAACTCCTATACCATGTAGACAGTAAGAGGGCCCAAGAAATGATGTCTTGTCCATGCATGTGACCTCAAAGGGCTCTCCAGAGACCTCACATGTCTGTGAACGTCCCTAGATACAGTGGAGCCCGGCCTGGCCTGGAATTCCACTACTATCCTCCTGCTGTGCAGTGAGAGCAGGAGATCTCACTGGTGTTTTGGGGACACTAGGGCCCAGCTCCTCAGGAGGGCAGGCTGGTCTTCAGTGGATTTGCCTTTTGGGAAGCCCAAGGCTGTCTCAGGACGGGTTGCAGAGACTGACCATGGTCTGGTAGTCAAGAGGTTCTGGAACAGCAAAGGGGAGGCCATTGTGTCCCTGTGGGAGCTTGGCAGACAGTGGCTGCCTGACTGTGGCTTTGGCTAGCCTGTCTGCCCACTCCCACCAGCCACTGCTGGGGGTTCTTGGGGCCAGGGTTGAGCAGGACTGCATTCGTGAGGGCTGGGTGGAGTCTGGTGATTGTTGTGGGAAGGAAAGACACTCCTCCCCTCCCCCAGGGCTGATGGGGACAGCTATGGGTAAGAAGCCAGTGTGCCCTGTCGAGGGCGGCAGTGCCTGAGCATGGCAGGGTGATGGACAGCAGCTCAAGGCAGGCAGGTAGATGGGGTTCTCCCTGACAGCTGGGCCACAGGGAACCCTGCCCAGGTGCTAAGGTGGGCAAGGGTGGCTTGAGGCAGGCAGACAGGGCCGTGGCTAGGTAACTGTGCATGTAGGAGTTTGCTCTGAGTTTGGTCCGTAAACACCTATGCTGGAACTTCTAGGGGCATTTGTGAAAAGTCCAGGCCTTGAGCACCCAGACTTGCAGAGTCAGAATTGGGGGAGACCCAGGGTGGGATTTTAACAGCTTCCCAGGTGGTTGTGCCCACAGTGGTAAGGGAGCCATGAGATCTGTGGGAGTGAGGAGCCTCCATTGGGCCTCTGGGGGCCCAGGGCAGGGCAGGGCAGGGCAGGGCAGGGCTTTGAGAGGGCAACAGGCAGGGGAAGAGGCACGTTCTCTGAACAGGACCCTGACTCCCCTCCCCCTGGCCCCCCCTCAAAAGTGGGCAGAGGAGGGGAGCATGGTGAGTGCACGTGGTTTGGGAGAGCCTTACCTGCTTGCTGTCCCTGCGTGTAGGATGGCAACGTCCGCCTATACACCATCCTGGGCACTACGCTGAAAGATGAGAACAAGATCCTGGAGGCCAAGGGCCCCGTGACAGACGTGGCCTACTCCCACGATGGCGCCTTCCTCGCCGTGTGCGATGCCAGCAAGGTGGTCACAGTGTTCAGCGTTGCGGATGGCTACTTGGTGAGCAGGCAGTGGGAGGTTCTCCATGCTCAGTGACCTTGGGCGGCTGCACCTTTCTGATTATTGTTTGCTTGTGTCTAAGCAGCAGGCACCTCGTGGGATTGAGGAGCCAGTAGCGCATCAGGGCCCCCGGCACAGAGCTGGCACCTGGTGCAGGGTGGCTCTGGCCCAGACCTCACCTGCTCTTCTCTGCTTCCACCCAAAACTAGGAAAACAATGTTTTTTATGGACACCACGCAAAAATCGTCTGCCTCGCCTGGTCACCAGACAATGAACACTTTGCCTCTGGTGGCATGGACATGATGGTGTACGTCTGGACCCTGAGCGACCCAGAAACCAGAGTCAAGATCCAAGGTGACTCCTGCCACCAGGCCCTGGCAGGGAATATTCATGGCCCAGGGTTCTGCCAGTCATCTTCTGGCTGCTGTCCCCAGGGCTGAGTATCACTAGAGAGGTGATTTGGTGGGGCAGGGGCCATGCCTGGGGGCCTCAGATGCCCTGTGTTCCCCGTGGGGGCACCTGGATGCTCTGCACAGGACCTTCACTGAGCTGTGTGAGGGCTGCACTCTGGACAGCTTTCCCTCCCCGACCTGGCCTCAGTCCCAGCCCAGGACCAGGTTCTCCCAGCCCCTGAGATGGTGGTGTCCAACAGAGGATCGGGGAGCCACACGGAAATGTTAAGCTTTCCTAGTTGCCGCATTTAGAAAGGAAGCAGGTGAAGTTATCCTTAGCAGTGTATTTTAACTGACATATTTTTCCTTCCTGGGGGTGGCACAGCCCTGACTGCCACGCCCTCCTGTCCCCAGCACCACCAGGCCTCCATGAGTGCTCTTGTCCCCTGGTCCTTTTCTATACAAAGGCAGCCTTTTGTATTAAACATAAAATGAGTCTGAGCCTACCCCCAGAGTCTGTCCGCCAGCTTCAGGCCAAGGGGGGCCACTGGGCTGTGTCCTCAGTGTCCTAGGCAGGTGGGCAGAGAGCAGGCGAGGACAGAGGAGCCATAAAGCAGATGTCACCGGCTGTTCTGGTCTGTAAGGAAATAGACATCCTTCAGTTGAGAATCATACAAGTCTATGAATGAAGTGGATGAAAGAAAAATTACAGCAAGAGCCAGTCGGGTAGAGTTGGGGGGTCAGGGTCTGTGCCCTGTGCTCACAGGTTTGCAAAGGACTGGGGGACTTGTTTGATCTGTGTAGAGGTCAGCTTTGACCTCGACAGTAGGTGCTACTGTGCCGGGGCTGAGGCTTCCCCTGTCTGGTGGGGTGGCACACCTACAGGCTGGAGGCCACCCAGGCTGGGGGAGCAGAGAACTGGTGGAAATCTCCCCCTTGTGAAGTGGGGAGCCTCCCTGGGCTTGTTGGGAAGGACCAGCTGGCTGCAGAGGGGACTTCGGGTGCAGACAGTGTCTGCATCTGGAATCTGGTCCCCTGCACAGGTCAGACAAGTCTCCCAGCCCTGTGCTTCTCAGCCTTTCCTTCTGCATATTATTTGATAGGTAAAAAGAAAGACTTTTTTTCAACTGTGGGAGGGGACGTGTTGGTTCAGACTTGGAGGGAGGGAACTTGGAGAGAGTTGCTGTGCTCATTCTCCTGAGCCTCCTAATAGAGTTACCAGCCTGGCCTTCTCCCACGGAGCTTTTGTCCCAGGCTCCTGGAATGGGAAAAGGGGACCTGATTAACAATGACTCTTGGGGTTTAGGGGAACCCTTTCGATGATTTGGGTGCGGGTTGTTTTATCTAGTCCAGAAGTGCGTTGAACTGGAGAAGTTTGGATTTCCTTACATCGTGCCCTTTCTTTCCAGATGCACACCGGCTACACCATGTCAGCAGCCTAGCATGGCTGGACGAGCACACGCTGGTCACCACCTCCCACGACGCCTCTGTCAAGGAGTGGACGGTCACCTACTGAGCAGCCCACCCTGGACGGACCCAATCAGGGACTAGAGTTTAACTGCAGCGGAACACAACATTTCTCTATTTCTGTAATGCGTCTCCTGCCCCGCCCCACCGCAGGAGGGAGGAGGGCCTTAGTGATGACGCTCCCCTCTCTCCAGGGTGTGCATGTCTGTAAACAGCCTTCTGAAAGCTTTAGACAGTAACAGTTTGCACGTGAAAAATAAAGCGAGCACTTAACGTGTGGAACGTAACTAAAACCCACGGCCCAACCAAGCCTTGAGAACGCAGAACATTCCAGAGGCAGCAGCCTCAAAAGCACACAGAGCCCCCCAAACCTGCAGCTCTTGCTGTCTGTCAAGGGAGGTTGTACAGGGGAGCAACTCATGGGCCCCTCTTCCTCCCTGCAGAAAATATACAGATTAAATACAGAAAGAAAAGACAATAGAAAATGTACAAAAGAACATAAGAAACATGGGGCATGATGAAAACATCTACCATATGTGCAATTGTGGTCCCAGAGAAAGAAGAAAAGATGGAATAGAAGTAATATTCAAAGAAATAGTATCTGAAAGTTGTCCAAAACAGACGTCAAATCATATATTCAAGAAGTTATATGAACTACAAGCAGGATTAATACATTAAAAACTATACATTTGGAAACAATTGAAAGACAAAGAGAAAAACTTTAACACAGCCAAAGGGAAAAATTCATTACCTTCAAAGAATAATAATAAGACTTATGAATACCTTTTCAAACCAAACTGTGAAAGTCAAAATATATACAATGGGATGACATCTTTGATGATGAAAGAAAGTGTCTGGCTACCTGACATTCTATACCCAGTAATAATAGCCTCCAAGCATGAAGACATAACAAAGATGTTTTCAGATCAAACGGTCTGAGTTTTGCTAGGCAAACAGAGACACTGCAAGCATTTTTTGGAACAAAGGGTTTTAATATAGGAGTTGGGGTTTACACGTGCATAAGTGTGGGAGGTATAAACGTCTAGAAGCCTGCAGCTGGAAAAACAAAATGTCACCAGCCATGTTAGCCAGAACTGCTGCAGTTGGTAGGATAACAAAAAAATATTGAAAGCAAAACAAAACACAAACAAGGCAAACACCTCTGAAAAACAGAGCTAGAGGACTTGACTTTATGTTAAGACTTGTAAAGCTACATTAATTAAGATCTGGTCCTGATACAAGAAAAGACAAATAGCTCAATAGAATTGTAAATAGAAAGTCTAAAAACAGACCTGCCTATATATAGAATATGTATATCAAGTGCTTAATGCTTCACACTTATGTCTTCATTTGATTTTCACAACAATTCTGTGAAGCAGGCCTTAGACTTTTTATTTTTTTAGAAGAAACTGTCCTAGGGTCCCACCCTGGGAGCAGGGTCTGCTAAGACCTGTGGATCTGGCAGAGGTTGACTAAAGAAATGTAAAGTTAGAAACGACAAGAGACAAAGAGTAGAATTTTCAAAGTCAGGAGTATAGGGGACCACTGCCCATTTGTGGGGTTCTGGTGCATGGCCCCGAGTGTTTGTTCCCTCAGCTTTCATTGAAAACTATTTGCTCATTAGCCCAGTGGGCAAGCTGAGGAAGGGAACAAAGATATTAGTTTCTATGAGCAAGCATATCAGCTCCTATTGTTTCTATAATCATTAACTTTAAGGGTCTGAGCAGTCTTGAGAAATCTGGAACCTGAGTCTTGTGTGGGGTTCTCCTATCTGGTCCACACACAGATTCCTTGGGGGGGTGTTAATCCCCACTACTTCACTGTGGAGTAAACTTCCACTGGCATCAATCTCTGAAGAGCTGATGGGAAAGAGGAATTTTTTTCTCATCATCACCCCAAAGGTATCTTCCTCTGTAATAAGGGATAAGCCCTCCTACCCGTATTTCAGGGCTCAAGCTGTTCTCTTGATCTCTGCCCTGGCCAACTACAACCCCCCACAATGAATATTTGCTTTGGCTGTTGACTGGGCAGGGGACAGCCTAGTTAATGTTTCTTGTTAGGCCTTGCACCCAGTAGCTTCTGTGGTCATTATTTTTTCAGAGTGTTCACAAACCCAGCAGGGATGATTGTAAGCTGTATCCCCTACAGGCCAGGCTTCCAGGATATTACTCAGATAAGAAATTTAGCAGTGGTTGGTTTAAAGGTAAACTAGCTGACTTTTCTTTGTTCTGCCTTGCTCAGCTTAGTTTATTTTCCCCCTTTTCTGGGGGTGTTTTCCCTTGCCAAGAATGGGGTCTTCGGTTTCTGTTCTGCCTGCAAAACTGAGGCACACAGGGGTCAAGCAATATAACCAAGGTTTCCCAGCTAATGGAAGGGTGTAAATAGTCATGAGAATCCAGGACACCTGCCTCAACCGACCTTCCAGAGAGAGGGGAAGGGAAAAAACCAAAGAGAAAGTGTGCCATCTACACAGCCCAGAATAGAGCAGGGTCCCTCCTATTAAATATTCTCTCAAAACTTAGTGCACCTATAACCAACATCCTCCACTAGGCTGTTTTTTTCCCTACCTCTCATTTTATGGTGACTTCTCTGTTACCACTTTGTCCACAACTGTATCTGCCCACAGGCTACTCCCTGCAGTCTACAGGACCAAGCCCACATCCATTCCCAGCTCCCCGGAGCTTCCAAACTTACTGCTGAAAGCCTCTCAAGCACCTCTGTCCGCTATGACCCCACCCAAACTTTCCACGGCTGCAAAGCTGGTTTTCTCTCATTTTATCAGAGCATATCTTTTTCTTTCTTTTCAAGGTGACCTTTACCCATAGCGCCTCTCCCATGCCCTTCTTCCAGCTGTCCTGTCCTTTTCTCTTTATTTACAGCTTACCTGGTTTTCACGATCCAAGCCTTGGGGTTGGGGGGCTCTGCCACCAGGGATCTTTGGGGAAGGCTCCTCCCTAGATACACACCACCTATAGCACCATCTAGTGATAAGTATTGTCATGTGCACGGGCTGCACCTACAGTTGATCTGCCATCCTCTTTGTTTCCTCCCCTCCCCCCCATAATGCCTCCAGGAGGAGCACTCCTGGGAGAGTTGGACTCCTGATCTTAAACAGATGCTCTGTCAGGGTTAAGTGTACCCCCATATTCATCCCACTGGCTCTGCCTGTCATCCCTCCCAGTCATGTTGGTTCTAACACTTTCTTAGGTCTTGGGGTCCCCCAGGGCTCTGACACTCTTTTCTTGCTGCTTGCATTAGGTCTCTCTTGCTGAGTTGACCCATTATTGCATTGTCCTATCCTCATACCCACCTCTGTATGTGACACATGGATTGGAACCCCCGACTCAGGTCCAAACTGCTGTTAAAGTGATCCAATCCCTGTCGTCTGGACAATGAAATTTCAGGACAACCTCACTTGGCTGTACAGCCAGTTTGGCTGCTTGAGGGAAGGGACTCTCTTATTCCTCCTGAGGTTTCTGTGTCTTTCAAGGGACACTCAGCAAATATTTACAATGGTGGTGGTGCAAGTCTCCCAGGAGGCTGTAACATGAGGGCTGTTTTCATTTTCAACTTTCTAACCATGATTAACACCAAACTGGAGAGATCATCAAGTAAATGACCAGAAGCTTCTCTGGGAGCTGGCCCTCTCTTGAAAGCATTGCTCCTTGGTGTTCACAAACCCAGGGTCAACTTTATTGGCATCTTGCACACGAATTAACTGATCCACACAGCAGCCACATGGTTGCAGGCTGGTGCTGGTCTATCTGTTTGGATTAGAGAAGAAGAAAGACACTCCCTGGGCCCTCCACCACAGTCACATTGCAACTGGGTTGACAACTTTTCCCAGGAAGAGTAAGCTCTGGGTGGTCACCTCCCAAAGCAGCAACAGGAAAGGCCTGTTAAAATGAGCAGATGCGGCTGAGGTCATGTTCATAGACGGGGGCTGGGAGAGGAGGCCTGAAGCAGCAGTTGCCTCGGTTCCCTTCTCACTCATGGTCATTGCTGCCTTGTGTAACACCTATAAGGAAAAAAGAAGGAACACAGACAGCATCATTCAGGGGGCTTTGAGGATCAGATAGCACCTTGTGCAGTAACTGGTAGATGAGCCCTGTCTGCCCCTTGGGCCTTGTCTGCCCAGGTTGCAACTCCAGCCTTCATTTGATCTCCCTGCTCTCTCCACCTCCTTCCCTCCATCACTTCCTGAGGCCTTCCTTTTGATAGTGTGGGTCAGACACACAGGGCCTGAGGGAGGCTGAGGGCTGCCAAGTGGGCACTAGGCTGAAAAGCTCAACAGCGACTTCTAGGAGCATTTCTCAACTACCTGAATGCACGTGGCCCAGGCTTCAGTGTCATATTCTGCCTCAAATTGCAGTTAAGTTCTCAAAGACTTAGTTTTCTCATCTTTAAATTTGTTGGCTCAGCCTAAATCAGTGGCACTCAGAATGGGCTCAGTGGAACCAGGATGTCTGATGTGCCAAGCTCTCTACCAGCCTCCATTTGGTGACTCTTCTTCTTCTACTAACTTCATTTTCACACAACTTCCTAGGAAGAAAGGGTTCTCAGGCTTAAAAAGAAAGTTGAAAAATCATTGGCCTTGACAATCCCTTTCATTTCTAAAAAGCTCTGTGAAAGGATCAATCTAGCATTTAAGGTCACTGTGAAACAATTCTTTAAAAAACTGAAACTATTTCTTTTCCCTCTTGTTCACCTCTCAGCACACACACACACACACACACACACACACACACACACACACAGCCATGTGCTTGGTGCCTTGGTTACATGTTCAACCCTCAGCTGATCTTTCCCAAATAAAAGACAGAATATTTTCCTTCTGAAGTTCCTAACAAAAACTCAAATGATAATGAACAACTATTCCTTCACACCCCAAAAGGACAACTTCAGCTCAGGGAAGGGCTTTTGCTGCCTCCTCTGCTATGGAAGAACACATGATCATCCCCAAATATTCTGTCCTTGCCTGTGAGAGGGTTATCAATCTTTGTCCATTCCACTAGACTTGTGGAGCCTCCTGCAGGGGAGAACGAGCTCCTTCCCATGGGAATGATCTTGACCATGAGATTTACTCTGGCCAATGGCTTGGGAGTGACCATTATACTGGCTATGTGTGCAGAGAAGTGTTTAGAGCCGTCACACAGTTTCTCTTGCTTCCCCACCTCACCCCGCCATGAGAATGGTATGTGCCAATTAGGGACTTCTGCTTTAGCCTACATCCTGGAAAGGAGAGGACATGTGTAGCAGTTCTGGAGGCAATGTTAGTGATCTGCTTCTGACAGGTAACATTAACAGGAAATAAGCCCTCGTTGTGATCAGGCACTGAGGTTTGGGGATATTTTGTTATGGCAGCAAACCTGACTGGTGCACCTCTAGTTCCTGCCCACTACTCACACATGGGTGTCCAATATTTTTTCTTTTCTGCTGCACATTGGAAGAAGAGGAGTTGTTTTGGGTCACATATTAAATACACAAATACTAATGAAAGCTGATGAGTAAAAAAAATTCCATAGATAATTTTCATGATATCCGCAGATAAGCAAAAACATCCTCATATGTAATGTGCATGCAGCCCATGGGTGCAGATTGGACACCCCTACTTGAGTCTAGAGCTGTAACAAAGGATGATAGAGCTTCAATGCTGCCCTGGGAGGAAGCACCAAGAATTGTAACAAAGCTATCCCATACTTGTGGAAATTCTGGCTCATGGATGAGGCTGAATGAGCATCTACTTTATTCAGAACCCTCTATTCCTGCCCTAAAGAATCTGGAAATCTAGAATAAGGGGAGGTTGGAGAGGGAGCTTCCTATGAAAAGAAGCCTTACAGACTGCAGTATTAAAGAGTCTGAATAGGAAAGATAACAGGAAACTTGACTTACAAATGACCATATGTGGAAGGAAAAAGACCCTCCCAACCCCATACACACATCCACATCCAGCACCTTACCCTGGAGATAGTTGTGTTGAGTTTCCGACCAAGGCCTGATAAGCTAGCTTCTATGTTGAATATGTTGGTGAGACCAATTCTTGGAAGTATCTCTTCCAGGTTATATGTTCCAGCAATTGAAATCCTTGGCAAATGCAAATCCAGTAGACTGAAGAGAGAATCAGAGAAATGGTGATGTCTTATTATATATTCTTCTCTTGGTCTGTCTGTGGGCAGCCTCATATATGGGAAAGAGAAGCCTTTCCCAGCATGAAAGGCAGTCTTCCCACAACACTGCTTGCTATGGAAGTGCATTCCACTGCCCATACCCAGAACTCCCTTCTCTTTGGACCTCATGGAGTGTCTTGTGGCTGGATCTGAGAAGACTCCTGAAATAGTGGTATGTCATTATCATCTTCATCACATTTATAGAGGGCTTTCTAGGTGCCTTATGTTAGCTAGGTTTTTACAAGGCTTACTGATTAAATCCACAGAACGACCATATAAGGTAAATACTGTTAACATTTTCCCACCTCCACACTTCTGAATTATATCCTAAGTCCCCCTAAAACAAGCCACCATAATTTCTCACTTATCTGAGCTTCAGTTCCCTCAGCTGCAAAGTGGCATAATGATGCTTAGTCCATGGGCTCCAATGACAGATCATGTGTGCAAGACGTGGGTCACAGATCAATAGAATGGCTCTCCCTTTATTTATCAACATACTTTTACCATCAGATTGACACATCCCCTGGGTTAGATTCAGAAGTTTCTTTTGATCCAGAACAAATCTATTCTTTTCTCCTGGGATTATTCTTCTCCTTAATTATTGTTTCACAGTTTCCCCGACACCTGTAAGCTTGACCAGTTTAAAACTAACTCAGAAACTTCTGTCTCTGAAGAATTCAGATTAGGGAACCTATCAGGTTAGCGAATTATTGTCAGTTAATTCCTGGTCAATATGAGGGTCCAGATGCCTAATTGAAGTAGGAGGGCATCCTGGCCTACTTGACGACTTTTCTGCAGGCAGCACTTGGGTGGACAGCCCACACCTGGTGGGGTGGGAGTAGGGGTTTGAGTAGAGTCTAATGCGTGGTAGGGGGGAATCTTAGATGGGGCCCTACACACAGTAGGTATTCAACAAATGTGACTGAGCAAATGGATGGAGTGCCAGGAAGCATGCTTCCCTCTGCCAACCTAACCTTCCTCAGATTTGAATGGAGATAAACTTGGCAGAGACTGAAGTTTTCATGCCTGAAAACCCATGAAAATGCCTGTTATGATGTTGTAACGCTCTGGCACAGGGAGCATCTGAGATTTAGGAGAGTAATGGGTTGGTTTTCCTTTTGGAAGGTCAAAGTGAGAAGTTGAACCAAACCTTTCCTGAGTGAAAATCTACTCTATGGCTTTCCTCCCTGTGTTGGGGAAGGGGGGAGGGAGGGAAGAAGCAGGTTTGCCTCAAAGGAGGCACAGACTATAGGGCTGAAATTAGCAATTAACTAGAACTACATAGATTTGTAACAACAGGGATCTTCCCTTTAATCCTGGCTTCCTCTCTTGACCCATACTTCTTATTTGGTGCTTTAATCTCTGTCCCAAATACAAAATACTTTCTCTCTATCCCTGATACCTCAGATGGGCCCTGAGAGAAGTCACCTGTGGGTATAGAAGGTGGCTGGTGCCTATAGATTGTGGTGGCTTAAAGACGGCCATTGGAACATGGTGTTTATGGCCTCCCATTGAATCTGGGTGGCCTCTGGGACTAGTCTGACCAATACAGTATGGCTCAAGTGCCATCGTGCTCATTTCTGGGCCCAGATCTTGTAAGAGAGGTAGCTTTCAATTCCTGTCATTTGGGGTGCTCTGCATTGGAGCCATTAGCTGTCATTTGTTGACACCAACTAATCTGAACTGCTGAGCCTAAGATAGATTTGTGGAGACGCTGCCTGGAGAGAGATGCCTGCCCATCCCTAATCTCTTCCAGCCTGCCCAGCTCAGGCACCAGACACATGAGCAAAGGATCCTTCAATAACCATCTGATCCAATGCATGAGAGCCACCCAGCTGAGCCTAGTTAACCCACAAAACCAGGGACAGCAGTTGTTTTAAGCTATGCTGTTTTGGGGTATCTTGTTATGCAGCAAGAAGTAACTAGAACTCAGTACAAGATTTCATCCCAGAGAATCCCATAAAAGAAGATGCACCTCAATAAGGGGTTAGCTATGAAAGGGATCTAGGAAAACTAGAAAAAAATGAAATCGCCATGCCACAACCACAAACCAAAATGCAAGGGAAATGGAAGATGATAGGTGAGAGATCACATGAAATTGGTACTTTGATGGGTACGATGCTTTTCTTGATGTATTTAATTTCTTTTAAAAAAGTTTTAATCAAAAAAGAGGCACCTTTTAAAAATACACACTATTCTGTGGAAGTTGTGATTATTCTTAATAATTGTCCTTGATCTGATTTTTTGGTTACATTTAACTACTTTCTGGCAGTAAATTATTGGCAGTAAATTATGATGGGTAGGAGGAGGGGGGTGAGAGGTAGAGAGGCTGGGACAGACTCCAGGAAGGTGTAATAACAGGGCCCAGGGAGCACCTCTCATATTCCATTTGCCAGGGTGAATTCTCTGTGAGTACTAACTCAATTAATTCTCTGAGTAACCCAGTGAAGTATTATGGGTTACGCCACAGGTGAGGAAATCTGAGGCACAAAGACACAAGCAAAATTCCAAGATTACCCCAAGCGTCTATCAATTCATGAGTGGATAAACAAAATGTGGTATATGTGTATGTATACCATGGAATACTACTCAGCCATGAAGAAGGATGATTAAGGCCTTTTGCAACAATGTGGATGGAACTAGAGACCATTGAAGTGTCTAAAGAAGGGAAAAACAACCCCCTCCTCCATGTACTCACTATTAAATTGGAAATAAGCAATGAGTATACATGTGCACAGGGGGAAGTAAAACTTAGTGGAAATAAAATAGAAGAGAAGGGGAGTGAGGGGTTGGGCAAAAACTGCCTAACAGGTACAATGAACACTATTTGGGTGATGGGAACATTTATAACCCTGACTGAATCATAGCAAAAGCAATCCCTGTAACCAAAAACACAGTACCTCTTAATATTTTAAAGTAACAAAAAAAGATGGTTACTGGAATTTAAATTACTAATATAAAATATGAAATAAACATTTTTTTTTTTTTGTTATGTAACAGATAAATTTATTGTTTCTTCTGGAACATCAAAAAAATACTAGAAACAGGGAGGTAGTGGATTTAAAATCCACTTAAATCTACTCTCAACCACCGAAAGTGAAAATAGGTCCTTAAAGCAGAGTGATGCTGTGATGGCAAGTGGGAACCCAGGTGTCTCCGCCACTCCAAGGAGGCTGCTGAACTGGAGGCCAGGTAGGGCCAGATAGGCACGAGGACGGTCGTATTCGGAATCCCATTCCTGTTGTCAAACGTCTACTCTCTATGGCAGTCCACCCTTTTCCATTTCACGCAGGCCACCACTGTCATTTATGTGGTAGCTCTGCTGGCTTTCTCCTCTCCCTTTCATGGGGTAAGTCATGAAAAATAAAGTATCCAAACAGAGGAATATTGATTAGCAAAAGCCTGCACAAAGTACTGTTACTGAGCATAACACAGATGGATCCCGAAAACGTCACACTCAGCGAGAAACCAGACCC
>CAUYPK010012898.1:0-74569 GCA_963574355.1 Loris lydekkerianus
CCTCTTGGCGCTGGTGGAGAGGAGTTTGGAGTTTTTGCTCATGCTGACTTTACTCTCCTTCTTCTTGGGGGTGTTTGTTTCTTTCTCGGTTTGCTGGTTGGAGGACGAAGATGAGGAGGAGCTGGTGCTGGCCCTCGAATCGTCATCAGACATAGCGAACCCCCCACCCCACCCCGCAAACAGCCCCTGCAGGGGGAGGAAAACAAAACAGAAACACAAACTATGCAGTGTAAATAAGGAACTTGGGTTCTCTCAGGAGGGCACATTGACCAGGGGTGCACCGGGCCGCCCACCGCCCTCCACCCAATTTTCAAACTCTCCAGGCCCATTAAGGCTTTTGCAAATCGGACGCAGCTTGTTTATTTTTGGCCCCAAGTGGGGGACGCTGTGGGAAAACGGTCGGGAGCTAGGCGAGCGGCCCCTCCCTCGCCCCCCCGGGGCTCCCCACCCGCCAGGGAGGGAGAAGCCGAGGAGGCCAAGGAGGGCAGGGCGGGGGCGCGGGGCGCCTCGGCGGGGCAAAAAGGGAAGGTCCCGGAGGCCGGCTGGCCTAGGAGCTGTTTTTGTCCACTCTCCAGGGGTCGTGGGGGGCAGGTGGCCCGGGCGATACTGTGGGGGCCACTAGCGGAGTTTGGCGAGATCGGGAAAAGAAGAGGGACGGGAAGGAGTAAGAGAGAAAGCCGAAACCGGGGGACTGAGGTGGGGAGCGGGTGCCCGGTGGGGGAAGGGAGAGGCCGGAGGGGGGCAGTGGCGACAAGGCCCGAGCCCCCCACCCCAGCCGCGCCCCAACGCCCCTCCCAGCCGGCCCACCCCCCGGCCACCCAGCTTAGGGCTGCGCGATGAGCCGGTGGGGGTCCCGAGCACACGCCCGATAGCCACCCGTGGAAGGGGGTGGGGGACAGGGGCAGGCTTGGCCTCCGCGGCGAAGGAATAACAATGAGTCCTTCCGCCCCAGAGGGGTTAATCCCCGCGGGCCCTCTCCCCCGGGGAAAATTGGACACCCCCAACTACCCCTCCCCCGCTCCCGGTCCCCTTGGCGGCCAGTGGGGGACTCCCGGGGCAGCACTGACAGTTCAAGCCTCAATGACCCCCCAGCCCCCAACGAGGGAGGCCCCCGCACCCCACGCGGCCCGGGGTCCCTGCCCATCCCCCGCGGGCGGGCCCCGGACCCCTGAGGCTCCCCAGTCCCTCTCCGCCCCCCCATGCCTGTGCCCGCGGCCCGGGCGGCGCGGGTCGAGGAAGGCGACGAGGGGTGTCCCCGAGGCCCAGCGTCGCGGCCGGGGGGCAGCGGGCGGCGCGGGGGGGATCCCCGTACCTCTCTTTGTGTCTGGCTCCTCCGTGCCGCCGCCGCGGCTGCTGCTGCGGCTGCGGCTGGGCCTGGCCACTCGTGTCTCTCTCTCGCTGGGAGAGAAGCGGAAGTGCAGCAACAGCAACTATTAAACAGGCAATGGCTTCCCCCAGCCACACACGCTCGCACACACACCACTCCTCCTTCTCTTCCTCCTCCTCCTCGCCCTCACCCCTCCCCCACCCGTCCCGGTCCCACCCACCCGCGCTCCCCTCCCCCTGCAAAACCTTCGGGGGGAGGGTGGCGGCGCGAGGAGGACACTGGGGACCCCAGAAAATCCTGCCCCTCCTCCCTACCCACAGCCTCACCCAACGCCTCCTCGGGACGCCCGGGAAGGGGGCTAGGGGTGTGAATTTTCCCTGAAGTGGTGTGGGGACCTGGATTCTGGGCGGGAGAGGGGAAGCAGTGGGGGGGTGGGGGTTTGCTGGGAGCGATTACAACTAGATGGATAAGGGGTCACGAGAGAAAGTTATTTTCAATGAGGGCTTTTAGAAAGAAGGGGGCAGGGAGGTGGCAAATTGGTGGAAGAGATGGTAATACTGGTGGCAAGGACTTTGGACCATAGAACGCAGAGGGAACTCCTCCTAAAAAGAGATCAGTTTAAAGAGAAAAAAAATCCCACATCGGGTTTCCTCTGGGCTAACACTTGCTTGTCTCTCTGGCAATTTACCTGCTAGGACTGGAGGTCAGAAAATGCCTGTTGGAAAAATCCCATACTAGGAGTTTTCCTGCTCGGAGTAGGAATCACGTGCGAATTTACAATATTAGATTCTTCCAGTCACTTTTTATAGAAAGTAATGTGGTTTTATAAAAGTGATGCAAAGGATTTCCTGACAGGTAAAGCCAACGTGTAATGGGCTTGCAAATGTGAGACATCACTGGGAATAGACTACTGAATTAGACTGGATTTAGAATTTTTGGTGTCAGTTTATGTTAGGTATAAAATATGACTTTTGTAAAGTGGATGGAAGTTTGGGGGACCACAATACCTTCTTTAGCTACATATAAATGCTATTCGAATAATATTTTTAGAATAATCAGTAATTCTTCTGAATTGCTGCTTATTTAGATGTTTGCCAAAGTTTTAAAAATATTAAACCATCAAATAACAGTTTTGTCTCATACTTAGTTGTCATTCAGTTGAAGAGAACTAAGGAGACATGTGCCATCTAAATACAACAGTACCACACGTACAAGGTCTTGTGCATCAAGAAGGCAGCCCAGTCAGATTTCCATGGGCCACTCTAAATTATGTCATCCAAATTGCCATCATTTTCAGGGATGGCACCTGTGGCTCAAAGGAGTAGAGCACCAGCCCCACATGGCAGAGGTGGTGGGTTCAAACCCAGCCCTGGCCAAAACCTGCAAAAAAATAAAAACAAAAAACCCAAATTGCCATCATTTTCCATGGCAGTGGTGGCTTCATTTATCATGGGACAACAAAACAAGATATAAGCCCATGGTATATCCAGTAACCAGGAAAACAAGCATTCTCATTACCCAACTAAAGCCCTTCTAGCTGTCAACCTGAAACTCCACCTTACCAAAATTCAAAAAATAACTTCATGCATCTTGCTCAGTCTCTGCCAGGAAACTTGTATCTACCAGGAGTTCATAGAATCAAGTTCAAAACCTGCAAGAAAGATTATATATAGGTCATCATTTTGGCCTCCTGCCTCCAGACAGAATTATTTTTCCACCACCAAAATGCATGGGACTTTGAAAAGATCTCCAGACATAACTTTTCTTAGAGTTTGGTTCCAGGAGCCCTGGTAGAGCATACAGAAGTGATGGCATTCCCTGCTGTGTGATATTTGGAAAAAGAAGAAGAAAATCCTTACCAACAGAAGAACTTTTTATTCTTCTGATGAAAAAGATATAAATTCCAGCAGAAACAATAAGCAGATGAAATAAATTCAGGATGAGGAAAACAAATCTTCTGACAATTTGGATTTTTTTTTTCTTTCTTTTCTTTTTTTTTTTTTTTTTTTTTTTGCAGTTTTTGGCCAGGGCTGGGTTTGAACCCACCACCTCGGGCTTAAACCCACCACCTCGGGCTTATGGGGCCAGCACCCTACTCCTTTGAACCACAGGTACCACCCTTGGATTTCTGAGACTCAAAAATACATGTCTACACCTGAGTACAACCAGTAAAAAAATCATATATACAGGGTGATGACCGTAGCTCAGTGGGTAGGGTGCCAGCCATATATACCCAGGCTGGTAGATTCAAACCCAGCTGGGTCAGCTAAACAACAATGACAACTGCAACAAAAAAATAGCTGGGAGTGTGGCAGGCACCTGTAGTCACAGCTACTTGGGAGGCTGAGGCAAGAGAATCGCTTAAGCCCAAGAGTTTGAGGTTGCTGTGAGCTGTGACGTCACATCACTCTACCAAGGGCAACATAATGAGACTCTGTCTCAAAAAAAAAAAAAAAATCACACATAGAGTATATAAAGGCAAGAGCCAGCAGAAATCACAGAAAAATAAACAATTTGATTTGCTGAAATTTGCTGAAGTGACTGGAATGTTGAATGACTATTTCTTTAATATTGATTTGTTTAAATTTCCTTGGTTACTAACTATAATAATAATTTTTAAACATAATAATTTTTTTTAAGAACCTGAACATGGTATTTTGTGCTGCATTGTTGATGATGGGTTAGACTGGTCCTTGGGGAAAGAAATCATGAAATTTAAGGGCTCTTCCTATATAGAAAAGTGCTTTTCCCCATACCTGTCTGAAAATCCTAGTCCTCTCTTATGTACTATTCCCTTTTATCTCTGATCCACACTAGCTTAATTTAGGTGCTTTAGGGTTTTGAAATGACTTGCTGAGAGGGGATAAAAACCTCAAAATGGGCTCAGTGCCCATAGCTCAGTGAGTAGGGCACCAGACACATACATCAAAGCTGAAGAGTTTGAACCCTGCCCTGCCTGGGCCTGCTAAACAACAATAACACCTGCAACCAAAAAATAGCTGGGCATTGTGGCAGGCACCTGTAGTCCCAGATACTTGGGAGACTGAGGCAAGAGAATCGCTTAAGCCCAAGAGTTTGAGGTTGCTGTGAGCTGTGATGCTACAGCACTCTACTGAGGGTGACGTAGTAAGACTCTGTCTCAAAAAAAAAAAAAAAACTTAAAATGTTTAGAAAAGAATCAACCCACCGCTCTCAAAAGACTAATCCTTATGTCAAATCATTTAAAATACCTGCATAGGGCAGGGTGGCACCTGTGGCTCAAAGGATTAGGGCACCAGCCCCATATGCCGGAGGTGGCGGGTTCAAACCCAGCCCTAGCCAGAAAGTGCAAAAAAAATAAATAAATAAAATAAAATACCTGTATACAGTTGTCTTAGAAAAAATAAACCTATTTACAACCTTCTCGCTCCCTTTATTAACTACAGGGCCTAAGGAACTCAGTTGATCTCCTTAAGCATCAGTTTCCTCACCTATAGAGGGCAAGAATACCTGCGCTGTACTAACTGGCAGGATCCAATGGCTACCTATAACAAAAATGATTTATTGGGAGGTGCCTGTGGCTCAAAGGAGTAGGGCGCAGGCCCCATATGCCAGAGGTTGTGGGTTCAAACCTGGCTTCAGCTGGAAACTACAAAAAAAAAAACTAACCACAACAAAAAAAAAGATTTATTAACTGTTACTTAAAATAAATTATTAATAGGCTCAGCACCTGTGGCTCAAGCGGCTAAGGTGCCAGCCACATACGTGGCAAAATTGTGCTGTCCACAGATGGTCCTGTCACTTCTGGCAATGAAAGAAGAGCCTCAATTGCATTAGATAAAAATACATTAAATGTAAAAGAATTCCAATAATATTTTTAAGAATATGTTAACAATCAAGACAGAGTTGGGAAAGTGGGAAGATGGATGCAAGCTGAGGGAATCACAAAATTTGTAACATTTACTTGAACGAACTAATTTTGCTGTTGAAGTTCACTCCTTCCCATCCTAAGAATAATCTTCATTAATGACTTATTTTAGATTTATGGGTATACTTTAAGTAGGGAATACATTTTTGTACTATATTATTCTAAGGAAATTAGAGAAAATGCCAAGGAAGTGCTCCTCCCCTCACCCCTAATTTCCCTTGGAGGAAATGGTTTTCTGTGGCACCCCATGCATATGCAAGCAAATACATACACATTGAATGCTTTGATAAGAATGCTCAATTTGCATTTTAAAAAATGCTTCCAATCACAAAAGCCCAAGCACTGTGATGTCTCTTGGGCTTGGAGAAAGTGGGCTCCATTTTCACTAGTACCTATTCTTGGTTCTCAGAATGATCCAACTCTCTTCTTCAAGTCATCTTTAGAGTATCAAGTACTTTTAAGTAGAAGCACTTGAAGATCAAGGTGCTAGCTGATCCCAAAGAGGTGAAATGATACAGTTGACTCAAAAGAAAGAGAGCCAGTCTAACTTTTGAGCACTCCTATTTTTGACTTGTTGCTTACACTAAAATTCAGGTCTTTTATAAAGATGACCATTCTCTTTGGCCAATTTCATGTGCAAAGAATTGTTGAGCAAATTAACATTTGTTAATACTGTTTTTAAAACGTACCTCAAGAGAAAAAAAATCTTCTTGTTTGAAATTTAAAAAGAATATCGATAAAGCCTTTCTGGAAAAGATGGACTCACTGTGGATTTGAGTCCACTGTTTCATTTTATTTTATTTTATTAATTAATTTATTTATTTTCTTCTGACTGTTTCATTTTATAATGCTCTTTTGGCTGAAAAATTCATTCCTCATATAGAAAAACAAAAAAGGGGCAGTGCCTGTGACTTAAGGCGTGGGGTGCCGGCCCCATATGCCAGAGGTGGCGGGTTCAAACCCAGCCCCGGCCAAAAAAACTGCAAAAAGAAAGAAAGAAAAAAGGAAAAACAAAAAAGGGGCTGGGTGCCATAGCTCTGTGCTTAAGGCACTGACCACGTGCAGCAGGGTTGGTGGGTTCGAACCCGACCAGGGCCTGCTACACACAAAAAACTTAAAAATAGCTGGGTGTTGTGGAGGGCTCCTGTGGCCCCAGCTACTAGGGAGGCTGAAGCAAGAGAATCACTTGAGCCCAAGAGTTGGTTACTGTGAGTTATGACACCACAGGACTCTACAGAGGGTGACAAAGTGAGACTCTGTCTAAAAAAAAAAAAAAAATAGGAAAGAAAGCAAAACAAAAATGGGGTAGCTCCTGTGGCTCTGTGGGTAGGGTGCCAGCCCCATATACCTGAGGGTGGTGGGTTCAAACCCAGCCCCAGCCAAACTGCAACAAAAAAATAGCCAGGCATTGTAGCAGGCACCTGTAGTTCCAGCTACTCAGGAGGCTGAGGCAAGAGAATCGCCTAAGCCCAGGAGTTGGAGGTTGCTGTGAGCTGTAATGCCACAGCACTCTACCAAGGGCGATAAAGTGAGACTGTCTCTAAGAAAAAAAAATGGTTCAGAAAAAAGGGTTAATTTCATGGAGCCTAATGAGATCTGTGGCTTTTCAATTCAGGTCATTTCCCCAAAGGCCTTTCTTTTTAAAACAAACACACAAAAAACACTGATCCTGCTGAAGAACCCTAGAGGGCTATCAGACTCTGTTGGTCCTGAATGTTACTATCACAGGAAGCTAGAGCAGAACAAAATTATTTTTTTCTGCCACATGGAGGCATTGAACAACCATGTGATTTTCAAAATTTACCAAGACTTGAATAAGAGCCCAGTGCTCTCTCAGGCAAGGGCAAAAGGGTTTATTTGATGTCCACAAACAGTGATTAGTATGAAAGTGTACTCTTCTGAATTTATAATCTAGCATCTCCTCTGTAGGACCTATTTTCTAAACAAACTAGCCTCCTCAACCTTTTGTACCTTTTGTACATTGATCACGTAAGAATAGACTATATTGGAATATTTTAAATTGTAATTTGAGCAGTTTGGTTCGTTAGTCTCTGAAACTTTTCCCTACATTTAACACTTTTTCTGTTTACTGAAATTTGGAAAAATGAAATAGGGGGAAATTTGTGTTTTCTTTTTGAAGAAGGAGCCATTGCAATGGCTAGTCTTTTATTGGAAAGAAGAGAATGAGTGTGATGGCTCGTGCCTTTAATCCTAGCCCTGTAGGAGGCTGAGACAGGAGGATCACTTCAGCTCAGGAGACCAGGCTGAGCAAGAGTGAGATCCCATCTCTACTAAAACCAGAAAAATTAGCTAGGCTTTGTGGTGGGCACTTGTAGTCCCAGCTCTTTTCTGGGAAGAGGCAGAAGGATTGCTTGAGCCCAGGAGTTTGAGGTTGATGTAAGCTAGGCTGACACCACAGCACTCTAGCCTGAGCAACAGAGTGAGACTCTGTGTCAATAATAATAATAAAATAAAGGTTAGCCAGATGTGGTGGCACGTGCACATAGTCCAGGCTACTCAGGAGGCTGAGGCAGGAGATCACTTGAACCCAGGAGTTTGAGGTTGCTGTAAGCTATGAGGCTGCTGCTGCACTCTAGCCTGGGGAACAGAGTGAGACCTTGTCTCAAAAATGGAAGGAGGGAAGAAAGGAAGGGAGGGAGGGAGAGAGGGAGGAGAAGGGAAGCGGGAGAGGGAAAGGAAGAGAGAGAGGAAGGGAAAGGAAGGAAGGGAGGGAAAGGAAAGAAGAGAAGAGAGACAGAGAAGGAGAGAAGAAATTTTACAGCACATTTTGAGTAAGTGAGTAAATTTAGTGCAGGGGCTTAGTGTGCCAGCTGGTAGGGCACCAATTTGTAATGGGATCCACGACTAGGGCATCACTGGGTCTCACCTTTGTGCAGCCAGAACCAAAGGTAGTGCTGTCCCCTTCCAAGATATGGCCCACCAGGTGCATGCTTGGTGATGGAGTGGACTAAATTCAGGTCTTCTGTGGTTCCTGAAGCTGCCTTTAGGGGTAGCATATTGTATAGGTCCAGTCCTTCAGTACAGCCATGGCGACCTCCCTCTGCAGCCCAGTTGTCTGCTGGGCATCAAACATCCTGTACAGAAGCCATGGAGTGTACCTTGGCCACCCCAAAGGTGGTAAGTGCTCCATCTCTAGGGCTCCGCAGGAAAATATTTTCATTTCATCCTCTTAATTATCTATTGTGAAACGTAAAAAAAAAAAATTAGCTTCCCTATAGTTTCATGGGGTTGTTGTCAGAGGTCCAGTTTTTTTTTTTTGTTTGTTTGTTTTTATTTTTGAGACAGAGCCTCAAGCTGTGGCCCTGGGTAGAGAGCCATAGCATTACAGCCCACAGCAACCTCCAACTCCTGGGCTCAAGCGAGTCTCCTGTCTCCGCCTCCCAAGTAGCTGGGACCACAGGTACCCACCACAACACCTGGCTATTTTTTTTTTTGGTTGCAGCCGTCATTGTTGTTTGGCAAGCCCAGGCTGGATTCGAACACGCCAGCTCAGGTGTATGTGGCTGGCCCCTTAGCTGCTTGAGCCATAGGCACCGAGCCCGGAGGTCCAGTGTTGAATAGAAAAACTAACCTCAAAAATTGCAAACCCTGAAAACAACCGCAGCAAAGATACCACTCTTGACTTGCTAAGCCTCCAGGACAAGTTCTGTCTTTGCCATAGTTAATACTCATGTCTGTGCCCCAAATAAATTATTCAACAAATAATTATTAATTTAACTGTGTGGACTAAGCATGGTGATAGATGCCATGGCAGATATAAAAAGTTCTAAGAGGTACCCTCTGGCCTTCAGTGAGAGCCAGGGCAAAAAGGATTAGAACCGAGAAAATGAAGAGGCATTCTCAGGTATCGAAATGACATTTAAAAAGATATTAAAAAAACAGACAAACCCAAAACATTCTATTATGAAAAAACAAAATTACATATGTAAATTATAAACTATAAAATATTGTATTAAAATAATGTTTCATAAAAAACAAAAGGAAAGAGGCTCAGCACCTGTGGCTCAAGCAGCTAAGGCACTAGCCACATACACCTGGGCTGGCAGGTTTGACTCCAGCCTAGGCCCACCAAACAACAATGATGGTTACAACCAAAAAATAGCCAGGCGCCTGTAGTCCCAGCTACTTGGGAGGCAGAGGCAGGAGAATCACTTGAGCTCAGAAGTTGGAGGTTGCTGTGAGCTGTGATGCCATGGCACTCTACCCAGGGCAACAGCTTGAGGCTCTGTCTCAAAAAAAAAAAAAAAAAAAAGGCTGTTATTTTTCAAAAGTGTTCCTAGCATCCAAGACAAAGAAAAATTGAGATTCCAGGTTAAAGGAGACTAAAAAGACACAAGAACTAAATGTAACATGCGATCCCGGATCAGATCCCAAACTGAACGGAAAAAATTATAAAGGACAGAATTGGATCAATTGAAAAAATTAGAGTATGGAAGTTAGATTAGATAAAAGTATTGTATCAATGTTAAATTTCTTGAAGTTGCTAACTGTATGAAGGATGTTTGTGCTTTTAAGAAATACATACCGCACAAATCTGTAGCCTTTATATATACCAACAACAACGAAGCCGAGCAAACAGTCAAGGAGCATCATTTTCCTCTATTGTCAAGAGGAAGTGATTTGTTGGGTGTCATCCTCTCAGCAAAATGCAGCAGAGGGGGAGCAAAGCTGCCAGCAGGAGTGTTAAGAGTGATTCAAAGTCCCACGCCTTCAACTTCGATGGTGCCATTTGCAATTTATGTATTTTGGGGGAAAAATAGATTTAAAAATTGTGGAATTTACCTTAAAAGGAAAACCACCTTTGAGTAAGAAAGTTGAAGGATGATTAGAGAAAGAATAAAATATCTATTAGACAAAGAGAAGACAATAAAATATTCCCCTGCAGAAATAACACAAAATATTTCCAGATCATACTTTCTGCAAAATACAACAAATGAAGTGTTATGTCAGTGAGGGGCTAGAACTTGCTAACTATTACTAGTTAGAAGCTGCTTGCTCTGCTGATTATAAAAGTATTGTTGTAAGCCCAGCAGGTGAAGCTGCACAGTGTACGGGTCGGGGTACTGGGACTATGGCCACATCCCAACATCGGCCCTGTGGAGATGTGTGACCTTCAGAAAGTTACACTTAATGTTTCTGAATCACGGTTTCCTTATTTTTAGAACAGAGAAAATGAAAGAAAGTACATCACAGAGTATTGAGGAATTAAATGTGTTAATTTACACAAAGTCCTTAGAACACTGTCTTCTTATGTTGTATGTTCGATATTATTATTCATGAGATTCTTCATAGTTAAATGAATATCACCTATTCATGCCTTATTTCTATATACCAGGTATCTTGCTGTAAAAAATCAATGTTATTATCAGTATCACTGTTAGTTTTCTTTTTTTGAGGGCAGACAGGTCTCCAATGCCAGTCGTTCTAACCGCAGTGACTCACACACAGCCCATTCCAGAAAGCATCTCTATCTTCACGCAGGCTGTGTTTGAAGTCTCAAGTCACTCAGCACAGCTAGGGTCTTCATTCCTCTGCTGGGGAATCTTATCTCTGCTTCTGTCGGAGTCCCACTAACCACCAACTGAATAAATGTTGACATGACTCTTGCAAGTCTTTGAATTTTGTCTTAGAACTAGATCCCTATGGTTATTTGAAACTCTTAATAATTTGATTGCTTTTTAAAGAAATAAATGTTTAGGCAACTGTTATGGATTTTATATATTAAGATAAAAAAGGAAACTTCCATTCCATAGATTGTCTATCCACTCTGTTGATTGTTTCCTTAGCTGTACAGAATTTTTTAGCTTAATCAAGTCCCCTGTATTAATTTTTGCTGTTGTCATTATTGCCATTAGAGTCTTAGTCATGAATTCTTTGCCTAGGCCAACATCTAGAAGAGCTTTTCCTACATTTACCTTGAGAATTCTTAGTTTCATGACTCAGATTTAAGTTTATTATCCATCTTGAATTAATTTTTGTGAGTGATGAGAGACAGTGTCCTGTTTCATTCTTCTGCATGTGGCTACCCAATTTCCCAGCACCATGTATTGAATAGGCTGCTTTTCCCCAGTGTACATTCCCCAGCATCTGCCTTGTTGAAGAACACTTGGTTGTAGGTACATGGTTTTATTTCTGGGTTTTCTGTTCTGACCCATTGGTCTACATATGTCTCTATTTTGGTACCAATACTATCCTTTTGTGTTAAAAAAAAAAAAAAAAAAAAAAAAAGGAAAAGAAACTCATGTGATATGGGAAGGATTAATTTATAAAAGAGCCTTTTTTCAGAGTCACAGGAAGCATCTACTCTTCTGATGTAACCAATTCACAATCCTGCCAGTAATGTTTAGGATGTCTTATTTCTTTACTTCTTCAACAATTCGGGATTAAAACATTAAAAATGGCAATGCCCATAGACTAAGGAATTCCTTGTTGTGATTGTAAGCATGATTGACTAGATTTTTGTACATTTATTGACTATTTGCTTTTCATCTTCTGAAAACTCCTTTTTGAAAATCTACCATCAAACCCCTCAAAACGGTGGCAACGCGACATATTTCTGCTTGAGCGTGACAAAGAACACACATCAAAAACATCCGAGTAACCAAAAAATTCAACGCAATGAAAATTTTCAGAGTAAATGGTACTATTTGGGATAAAAGAAAGGAAATGGAGAAAAATTTTCCTTCAGATGTTCCTTTTAAAAAAGGACAGTATATTAAGAGAACATAAGAGCTAGAACACTTAGGGTTTTCAAGACACCCATTTGATGTAGCCAAGCAGCCAGTGGACTTTGCTCACAAACTAGCAAAACAAGCACCTTTGACTTCAGTCTTTATTTCTAAGACATATTGCCTCAAATTATGGGATAAATGGTTTCCATTCAGGGGAGAAATCCCAAAGGAAGCAGTTTTTCCTTTAAATAGTCTTTTTGCCTTCATTCAGCAGTAGAAAGAAAATGCAAAGTGAAAGGACCTTTCTATGTCACGTCAGCAGACATGCGATATTTCCAATTTTCTTTTCATGACCTCTCAGAAAAACATAGCCTCAAAAGTGCTGTTCAGTTGGGGGAAAAAAAAAACCCAACAAGTACAAATTAATTCAATAGAAGGTGTGTGGTTTCTGGGAAATGCAGCGACAACAGCAAAATAGTCCACACGTTGCTACCATTTTAGTGAGTCATAAAGGATTTTTGAAGACCTAGCACTTTGTAATAAAAATTAATTTTTGCTAATATATTCCCTAGACATAAGGCATCGTATTCTACTGGGTTGCAAATATCAGACCAAAATGCTCTCCTGTTGAAGCTTTTACAGTTCCAGAGACTCCCTGCAAGTTTTATGTTGGTGAAGGAATTTGCTCATTACAAATTACAGGTCATTACAAACAAGTTGTTCTTCATGAGGACTAGGGCAAAAGGACTGCTATTGAAATGCAGGAGGAGAAGCTCAAAGCAAGAGAGCAGTGAAATTTTTGACCTCTTTATGCATAAGATACTGAAACAAGAACATCAGGAAGACTGAATTTCTCTGCCATAGCAGAATTTATTAATATTCACAGTAATTTATTGAAGCATAATTCATATGTGTAGCTGTAAGTATTCATCTTCTTTTTGCCAAATGCTTACAAGAATGTAACCGCCAGCTTGTGAACATGCAAAACATTGTACTAGCAGTGTACTCCAGACATTTCCTGCCTTCCTTTTTCCATGTGGGAATCATTGTTACTTCCATCATCCATTAGCTGTACTCGTTCTTGAACTTTGCATAAATGGCATCACAGAATCAGTATTTTATTTTTTGGCATCAATCTTCTTTCACTGAACAAATTTTCCAGATTCACCCATGTTGCTATGTATATTAGTAGTTTATTCCACTGTACGAATATTGTGTATTGTGTTTATCCATTTTGGGGTTCATTGGCATTCGGACTGTTTCCAATGTTTAGTGATTCTGAATAGCATGCCTTGGATGCTTTTGTACAAATATTTTCATGGGTATATGAATTTGTTTCTCTTGGGTTTAGCCCAGATAATTAGACACAAACTTTCTGGGTCACATGACGTGTTTTTTTTTGTTTGTTTTGTTTTTTTTTTTATTTTCATACTAAAGAAAAGTTTCAATTACAGTACAAATAAATTCCCTCTGGCCTGTTGCTAGCATGATGTTAGACATGACATCTAGCACCTCCAAATACTTTAGTGTCTTTTCACATCTAAGGATATTTTTCTATACCAGTGGTTCTCAACCTTCCTAATGCTGCAATAGATTTTCATTGTTAAAAAGGGGTTGCGACCCACAGGTTGAGAACTGCTGTTCTTTAAAATAATTATAATAACGAGAAAAAAATTCATAGTTTACCGGCATCCAATGTTCAGAGCCTATTCATGATTTTTCGGTTATTCAAATGATGTGTTTTCTAGGAAAACAAGTCCAGAATCATGGGATGCATTTGTTTTTAATGTACATTTACTCCAACTTTTGTCTGGAACTTTCCATTAGTAGTTGACTTTTATGACTTTGACACCTTGGTAGATTATGAGCCATTTATCATGCAGAACATTTTTCAGAGTGGGTTTGATTAGACTCAGGCTGTGCACTTTCATCAGGAACAGTGATTAGGAACAGTTTCATCTGGACGCTTCCTAGTGGGTCCACATAGTTTGGATTGGTCACAAGAGCGATGACCTTCACTTTAGTCACTGGATTTAGGTGGTGTCTGCTTATATGTAAAATTATACGCCTCACTTGTCATTTCTGGGGTAAGATGGCTGCAGTGCGTGTGTTGAGAACCTGGAGCCAGAATGCTGGGCAGTTGATTTGTGTTCAATATTTTCAAATATGTTGTAATGCGCATGTTTTGAAGCCAAATTATGTGTGTTTCTTTGGTTATCCTTCATTCAAGCATAGCCATCCACATCACTTATTGAAAACAACTGCTGCTTTACATGGACAAGTTGTTCAGTTCAAACTCTCGGAGATTGGAGAAGGGATTAGAGAAGTAACAGTAAAGAATGGTATGTAAAAGAAGGAGATACAGTGTCTCAGTTTGATAGGCTCTGTGAAGTACAAAGTGATGAAGCTTCCGTGACCAGCACTAGTCGTTATGATGGAGTCATTAAAAAGCTCTATTATAATCTAGATGATATTGCCTATGTGCGGAAGCCATTAGTAGACATAGAAACAGAAGCTTTGAAAGATTCAGAAGAGGATGTTGTGGAAACTCCTGCCGTGTCCCATGAAGAACACACGCACCAAGAGATCAAGGGCCAGAAAACACTGGGAACTCCTGCCGTTCACCACCTTGCAAAGGAAAACGACATTAAACTGAGTGAAATTGTTGGCACAGGAAAATATGGCAGAATTCTTAAAGAAGAAATTCTCAACTATTTGGAAAAGCAGACAGGAGCTATATTACCTCCTTCACCAAAAGCTGAAATTGTGCCACCTCCACCAAAACCAAAAGACATGACTATTCCCATACCAGTATCCAAATCTCCGGTATTCACAGGCAAAGACAAAACGGAACCCATAAAAGGCTTTCAAAAAGCAATGGTCAAGACAATGTCTGCAGCCCTGAAGATACCTCACTTTGGATATTGTGATGAGGTTGACCTTACTGTGCTGGTTAAGCTACAAGAAGAATTAAGACCCATTGCTTTAGCTCGTAGAGTTAAAGTCACCTTTTTGCTCTTCTTCTTAAAGGCTTCTCACAACATTGGGATAGCAATGGATACTGAGCAGGGTCTGATTATTCCTAATGTGAAAAACATTCAGGTCTGCTTTATATTCGAGATCGCCACTGAATTGGATCGCCTCCAGAAACTGGGCTCTGCAGGTCAGCTCAGTACTGCTGATCTTACAAGGGGGACATTTACTCTATCCAACATTGGATCGATTGGTGGTACCTATGCCAAACCACTGATATTGCCACCTGAAGTAGCCTTTGGAGCCTTTGGATCAATTAAGGCCATTCCCTGATTTAACCAGAAAGGAGATGTGTGCAAGGCACAGATAATGAATGTGAGCTGGTCAGCTGATCAGAGTTGTCGATGGTGCTACAATGTCATGCTTCTCTAATTTGTGGAAATCCTACTTAGAAAATCCAGTTCTGATGCTACTAAATCTGAAATGAAGGCTGATAAGACATTCTTGAACTTTCTGAATGTCCAAAGAGTTTGTAAAGCCCCCCTGAGCCAACACATGTTTACCTTTTTTATTTGTAATATAAATGATTTGTATTCTATGATTAAGGTTTTAAGGCACAATATTTATCACGGTTCTATTAGACTTTTTACTGACAATGAATAACGATGTAATGATTCTCCTGGGGCTGTCACATTTTTTAGGTCGGAGTGTGACTTCTTAATAGTATGGTGCTGTGGTGGTTGTGTCCATGGATTGAAAATGGCAACAATAACAAAATTAATGTTACAAAAAGGCAGGCAACCATAAATATACAGTATTTGCCTATTATTTTTCTTAGCTGACTCAATAAAATGTTTCAATTCTACTTAATTGGGAAAAGGAATTTATATACAAAAAATACTTTCCATTTTCCTACAATCATGCTAATTGTTCTATAAAATAAGTGCAATTATATTTACTTTTTAAAAAAGATATCCAGGTATAGGGCGACGCCCATAGCTCAATAGGTAGGTCGCAGGCCACATATGCCGAGCCTGGCAGGTTCAAACCCAGCTTTGGCCAGCTAAACAACAATGACAACTGCAACAACAAAAAATGTAGTCAGGCCTTGTTGCAGGTGCCTGTAGTCTCAGCTACTTGAGAGGCTGAGGCAAGAGAATCGCTTAAGCCCAAAGAGTTTGAGGTTGCTGTGAGCTGTGACGCTACAACACTCTACAGAGGGCAACAAAGTGAGATTCTGTCTCAAAAAAAGACAAAAAGAAAAAAAAAAACAAAAGATATCCAGGTATATATTCTTGCTCTGTATAGAGAATATCAAGTGTTTTATTGGTGAAAATAAACATGTTTTAAAAGGGGGAAACTATAACCTGGTCTTAAAAATTCTCAATTATAGTTTTATAACAGTCTATTGAAAATGTTTATTTAAAATA
Organism: Loris lydekkerianus; assembly: GCA_963574355.1. Taxonomy (NCBI): domain Eukaryota; kingdom Metazoa; phylum Chordata; class Mammalia; order Primates; family Lorisidae; genus Loris; species Loris lydekkerianus. The sequence continues at coordinate 16,330 of CAUYPK010012898.1, forward strand.
CTGTAGATACACTTTTAGAATTGTGGAAATAATTCAATTTTTTGTTGGGAAAGAACTTTACCTTTTCAAACATCCATTATGTAAGGAAACAATTTTAACTGTAGCAAGCCGACATTTTTTATATTCAGAAGTCTGTTCCCTTTTAACTTTCTTGGGCTTCAGCTAAAAAATAGGATAAAATAAAAATAAAATAAAATAAAATAAGAAATGAAGATCTATTCCATTCTCCATATGCTAAATGTGAATAAGAGGAGATAGAAGCTTTAATGGGTAATGATGGGACATAAAAATAAAATAATACATTTTATATATCAGTGATTTCATAATGATCATTATGTTAAAAGTCCACTTTAATCAGAAATAACATCAACATGAATATAATACAACATTTTAATTTGCATTCAGAAATTCAGGTTGTTGCTAATATTGTTCAAATACTGTATGCCAAAATTAGTTGTTCAAGTGAAGTTTTGTAATAGGAAAAAAGTTTTGTTTTTTTTTTTTTTGAAGTTTTTGGCTGGGGCTGGGTTTGAACCAACCACCTCCGGCATATGGGGCTGGCACCCTACTCCTTTGAGGCCACAGGTGCCACCCCCCAAAAAGATCTTTTTAATGTCTAGATTTTTCTCAAACTGGAAATAAATAATGTTTAGGTCAGAAAATAATAAATAAATGCTATTATTTTAAAAATTCAGGTAATACAAAGTTATCAAGACAGTAATCATTCATAACCTATCACTGCCAACATTTTAATGTATGTATCTGTAGCCGTGCTTATTCTTGGTACTAAAATGAGATCATTTAGCATTATATCATGGATAACTTTCTATGTCATTAAACAATTCCACACTGTCACGCTTTAACAAAAATAAAAATAAATAAAATAAAATTATACGGCTTAGTTTTCTCCATAAGAACAATTCTCTATTCTTTTTTTTCTAATTAATAAGGATTTTATGGGGACATATTTTGAACCACATAACTATATTGTTTTTCATTCAGCTAAACTAATTTAAATAAAATAAATTTACTCATTTATACATTTAAAAAAATACAGGGCCATGAATTTCTGTTCTAGTGGTTTATAATCCAATTCTTTCATGATTTCGATGCTGGACTTGTCCTGAATTTGGACAGTAAAGGTGCTTCCTTTTGATAAGGCTTCTGTGTCCTATTGATAAGCATCCCTCATTTGTGAGCATTTTCTTACTTTTTGGTACAACCTGCTCTTCTAGCCTCATCCTACACTATACTTGCCCTGGACCAGGACTTGGCCATTTTTCTGAAGTCCCTTGTTTCATTTTGGGGGAGCCAAAACTCAGTAAGCTGAGTTTTGCTTACTTGGTGCGCAGCTGCGACTCCCCGGCCGCTCGGTAGAGGGAGCAGCGCACACTGCTCGTGGACATGCACCTGCTAGCACTGCAGACGAGCACGCTCTCAGACGTCCTCCCGTGTGACGTGCACGTGCTCACACGTCTTCCGGGTATAGACTTCCACGTGCTCAACACACCCTCCCAGTATTTTGCTCTATCTTCTTCTGTCTTCGTGTGTTTGCCGTGCATCCAGTGCCAATCCAAAACCAGAGGCTCCATGCTCATTTTCCTTCAGTCAATATTGGTTTAACTCTCTTCTCTACCCACCAAAGCTCTAGCTCCCAGCATCCTTACTGCTTATACCAGCCCCTCTTCTGTATGTAAGCAATCTCTCCGTCACCACGGACTCCTCCTACAGATGTCCTCTGTGAGTCTACTCAGGCTCCAGCACTCTGCTCCACCCAAACTTCAACCACTTGGTTAGCTGCCCTGTCTGGTTACTTCCTATCCCTGATGCTCCAAGGTGGGTCACCCTTCTTCACCAGTCCAGGCTCTGACACTTTCCTTGGATGTATTTCAGAATGGGCACCACACCCTACCTGGGCCTGACACTACACCGCAGGCCATCCTGTCCAGTGGGGCATCCGTTTTACCCAGCAAAGTCTCCAACATCCCACTCTTGCCCACAGAAGCTACACACAGGACACAGCCACCTACCATGGACGCCAACCTTGCTGGATCCCTGGTAACATCCTTATTCCTAAATGCTTCAGAGAACGAAAGAAAGAGAAGAAGAAAAGAGGGGTGAAGTTCAGTAGGCATAGACATTAACCAGTGCTGATTCTTGCAAAATACGTTTGTTGATTTTTGCCAAACTCTTATATCCATATGGTTATACTTCAGTTACTATTTGACTAATGCAGTTGCAGATTGATCTGTTAACTATTTTTTCAATAAATGTATTGTTGAGCCTAACATGGGATCTGCTGTTAAATTGTTTTACGACTTTGCACAAATTATATCCAAAAACTGAAACTCCTTTTGACCTCAGCCTTAAATCAAGCCCTGATTTGTTCAGTTGTCTGATGTCTGTGCCATTAGTGCCAATGTTGAGCTCTCAAATGACATTGGTGAACATGCCTCTTCAAGAGACAACTGCTCTTGCCATCCTGGGGAGGTAGTAGACGCATGTGACTTCAGAAGCATACGTAATAGTAAAATATGAAATAAGTAGAAGTAATGAGTTTTAAGTATTTATTACATTTGTTTTTACTATATTTAATTGTAAGGTACAGGATTTAATTTTTATTAATGGCCATGTTTAACCAGAGGTTTGCACATTTCTAGAAATTAAACTATGAAATCTTGTAAGCAAAAACAGGCCAACTCCAGCATAACACTGTGTCCAAATCATTGGCCCCCAGAACATTACTCTTAATACAGCTTTTATGCAGATATCTGGAGATACACTGAGAAACTGTGAAAATCAGGTAATCCTATTTCCAATCTGAAAGAAAAGCAGTGGTCTTTTGGAAAATAAAACCAGTAAACCAGACACCAGTTTTGGACACAAACCATTATAATTTACTAAATGTTTGATATCAGATAAATCACTTTTCTGAAACTAATTTTTTTAATATATAATTTGAAGAACTTGGATTGTAGTTTAGTATGCCTCATAGAAATTTTCGATCTAAACTGCTCATAATGGCCTTAACTTCTTGTTTTACAGAAAATTATTAAGTTCCTGTTCCATGCCTGAGTCTGGCCTCCAATCTGAGTTCATAGAGAGGAATATTATATAAATTGTACTCAGAAGGACCTGTAAGTCTAATGAGAAAGACAAAGCATACTCGGGAAGGCTACAATAAAATGTGTTATCTGTGATACAATTGAACTTGATTAGATCATGGTGCTGTGACAGGGAAGGAGACCCAACCAGATGGGATAAAGAATATGTAGGAAAAAAAGATTTTCTTTTCCTGATATCTTTTATGCTGAAGACACCACTGGATTGACTGTGTCTTTTTAAGCTTTCAGACAGATCAATGTTCTGCACTTTCAGGTGAATCATCAGAGCCCTTTGAAACAATGTAACTGCTCCGTTCTCATAGGATGCTATGACAAGAAAGCAAAGGCACAAAGAAACCATAGCTGATACTCACATGTGTATCTCCCTAGATGCTTTCCTACGTAGTTACAATAGTATTTATTGGCAATATATATACTAATATAATGTGTATTGCATAATGAATTTTTAGTCAAATATTGCAATTACCCTTGCAGTTTACCCTCTTGTTTTTAACAATCCATCTTAGACATCTTTTCATCTCTTTTTAATGACTGCATCTATTCATTCACACATTCCACAAATATTTATTTGTTGGGTTCCTAGTAAATGTAGGCACTTTAGCAGGTTTTGTAGATAAAACGATGATCTGCATAGAATTCCTTTTCTCAAAGAGCTTATATCCTCATGCAGATGGATAAAACTAAACATGTCAACAAACGAATGTACACTATGCCAGATGGATCTAAGTGCCACAGAGAAAGACAGGCGGGGTCAGGTGACCAGGGAGTGTGGTTTGGGAGTGGCAGTGGGACAGGGACATCTGAATGGAGATTTGGAAGAGTGCAGAAAGAGGAAGAACAAAGGATTTCAGTCTGAATGGGGGAGGAAACCAGGTTGCCAATGTGGTACATCAGAAAGAGAGAACAGAAGACAGAGAGGGGGGGACAGAGGAAAATGCTCAGAAATCCTCTGCACGGATGGGATGTAATTTATCTCAGTTTTCCTTCTGCTCCTGAGCCCTGAGGCTCACCACATCCCCGTTTGCCTGCACCATTAATGCTGCAATTAACTTCTCGGTGAACATGTCTGTGTTCATGGGTAGGTATTTCTAGAGCATAAATTCTCCAAAATAGAATTGCTAAGTTAAAATATACATATTTTATTTTTCAAGAACTATCTGCACATTGACATATTCTTCCACAAACTCCTGAAATCAGATACTTGGTGTGATAGACAGAGGAATGGTCTCCTGTTGATAGTCACACCCTAATGCCCAGAATTTGTGATGGTGCTACCTTACATGGCAAACAGGACTTCTCAGAGGTTGTTAAATTAGAAATGTTGAGATAGAGGGATCGTCCTGTATTATCTGGGTGGGCTCAGTGTCACTAAGGTGAGAGAGACAAAGGCAAGTGAGTCAGTCTTAGACGGATGTGGTGCAGGAAAGACCCCACTGGCCATTCACAAATGGAAAGACCAGCAGTCCCTAGAATCCAGAAAAGACAAGAAAGTAGATTCTCTTCTAGGACCTCCTGAAAGAAATACAGCTGTGCCAACACCTAGATTGTAACCCAGGGGACCATTTCAGGTTTCAGATCTCCTGAATGGTCACATAATACATTGTGTTGCTGTAAGCCATTAAGTTTATGATGCCTGGTTACAACAGCAGCAGGAGACTAAGGTCCTTGGCAAGGCTCACTTCTAGCAGGGCACAGAATGGGCCGAAGTGCATGTTCTGGAGCTGGGTGCTGAGTTCAAGTCCTGGCCTCACCACTTAATATCTGGTAGAGTGCAAGTGGATTCTTTAATATCTCCACATTTATATTTCTTCATTTTAAAATAGAGGATGATGTTATTTATAGTACTGACTTCATACTTTCGTGTTGGCTTCTGTGCTTTTTCTTTTTTTTAGGATAAAATGAGTTAGTGTATGAAAAATGCTTAGAGGAAAGAGTCTTGTGCAGAATCTCCACATAATAGTCAACTATTTTATTATAATCACATACAAATTTTATTTTTCTCTTTTATTAAATAGAACACATACTAAATTTGTAGAACTATTATATGACTTTTTTTATTACATACAGCAAATACAAACATCTGAGTATATTTATAAAAGCAATAATCCTCACCCTTACTTTTTCCTTATGTATGTGAGTAGAGGTGTACATATACACAGACGTGCACACACACGCACACACACCCACACATGTACTTACATACACTCATGTGCACTCATGCACACACATGCACACATATGCACACATGTACTATGCATACACACATGCATGTACATGCACATACACACACAAACATGCTCACACAAATGTAGACATCAACATGCAAAAGCACTACATGCTAAAAATAGAATGACAAGCATGCTCCATAAGTGTTATTTTGAGCTTCTCAGCACTGGAATAGAACTCATGGTGACTTCAGTCCACTGAAGGCCAAGAATATCTGCTCCTTTCCCTCTGAATTTCATCCAAAAAAGAATAGAAAAGAAAACACAGCCAGGAAAAACAGTAAGTCTTAGTCATGCCCATTGGCTGATCCATCTCACAAAAACACCCTCCCTCGGCACTTTTTCCTCCCTTTCTTGGGGAGCAGGTATTTCCCTAACAGAACCAGAATTATTTCCTTTTCTTGGACCATGAGGCGCTCAAAAGGCCTTTCTCCCAAACTGCCGGAAACTTGGATTTCCATTGTTTTGGTGTCTTCTGGGGTGCTAGAAATTAAGGTGGGGTGTCATCTCCTTATCCCAGTGAATCACTGGTTCCATGAAGTTCTTTGGTCTGGATTGTGGTGGGCGCAAAGCATGGGATTGTTGGCCACTCTGTCAAACTCCCTCAGTGGGAATCAGCAGCTGCTGTCCTCCTCGTGAATCTGGGCCTGTTGTGCTCAACCTTCTGCTGAGAGAGGCGGGACATAAGCATCAAACTGTTCAAAGAAACCTGCCATGGAGAAATGGGAACCACAGGAGGACCTGATATTTGTCCACCTTGTAAACTCTATGCCCCCGCCATGCACTGGCAATGACCATGTTCAGCCCCTTGTCCTATAGGTGTAGCTGTGGGTACAGGCTCCTTTTTCTCCACCATGTTCTAAACTTTACTATCAGCACCCTCACCTTTCTATCAAGTCCAGAGTGTAGTGTCAGATACATAATAGGAACTAAATAATTTATTGATGACTGATCAAATTAATCACCTAGACTCACATTTTAAGTTATAAGGCACAGGCACCAGGCAAACAATGGTATTATGTTTCTAAATATCTGCCCTAGTTTCTCAGAAACACCAAAATTTATAGTTAAAATGAATGACAAGTGCCATCGTTTGCTGTAGACAGCAGTGTCTTGCAGAACCTCTTTGAGTATTGTCAGAGAGATGACGCTCCTTGTGTCCCTACCTTTTTCTTCTTTCAGAGGTCCCTTCCAGAGGGATTGCCTGGTGCCTGCATTTGAGGTGGGACAGCATGTCACAGAGCAGGTGTGTAGAGTTTCTTTAAATATCTGTGCATCACGTATGAAAACACTTAACGGGTGTTATTGTGCATGGGTGACTCTGTTAAATCCACAGCTTTGCTAAAACAGTTTAATTAGAAGCTATTAGAGGTGATAATGAATTTGCCAGGTTTTTACACAACATGACAATTTTATGAAGGAGAGAATCTAGTTCTCCGAGGGCAAGCAGGTGGAAGTTCCTTGGGGATGTCCATTCACAGGCTTTTCTCCAGCCATGTGAACCATTTTTCGGCTGCTGTTCGTGATGCGCAAAATAAAGCCAGCTATTCATTTGGGGGTATTGCCAAAACATTATGTAGCTTGAACTCTTTAAAAACTGAAAAATACAAAAATCTAGGAGTGTTACATTTTGGATCATCTATGTAGTAGTAGAAAAGGATCTCTCAGTTACGTCATAAGCACTTTAATATTTATTCCTAACTTCATTGTTCTTTTCCTCTCAAATCCTGTTTTCATCCTACTAAAAGTGCGTTCCTTTCACAACCAGGTATGGTCCTGTTACTTGTCCTGAAAACCATCTTTGGAACCCCAATGTCTAGGAATATTTCTTTCCTAACTTTTTCACTCCATGGTCCTTAGAAAATGGTAATATCTGTATGAATCTCAGGGATAAGCAGATAAATTTACTTGTGGCTAGAAGCGACTGTCAAGATTTGGCATACATGGTGGGAAACTGCCAACCTGAAGAAGGTGCAGTTATTCAGCATGGCTTCCACACCCGCCATGTAACTAAGTCATCATTCCCAGACCCCCATTCTGCTCCCCTCTGTGATGGAGCACCAGACACTGGATTTCCTTTTCTGTATAACACAAACATACATGTTTCAATAAGATAAAGTATATGCAGCCATGATTTTAAAAATACTAGGCATGAGCTGATATCAGACAAGGATCCCAAAAAGATGCAAAAGAAATGAGGTGAGCACATGATGGCCCCAGCTGCTTCACAGGACAGGGCAGGAGAAGCCAGGTGGAGCTGTGCTGGACTCCCTGAGCAGGGGGCACAGCTGAGAGTCCAGAGAAGACAAACAGCTATGAGACAGCCAAAAAGAATGCAGACACAGCTGTCCAGAAACACACAGAAGATACCCCATAATAGTCAGCCGAGTACCCAGAAGCAAATGTACGTGAGGAAACTACTGACATCTGGGGAAAGAGCCACTGAAAGAACGAGATGGAATGGTGTCCCCTGCTAACACAGGGGCCGTGTCTGCTCTTGCCAGCCAGAGCAGAAATCTCACGGGTACCAAGATATTGGGCAGAATATGTGAAAGGGTCTGACCTCAGTAGGGAGGAGACGTTAGCCCTAGTCTGTGCCACTTACCAATACTTCAAGGATTACAAATTTTTCCAGCCTGGATAATGGGAACAGACACTTCCTGGAAGTGAGAATTGGCCACTAGATACTGTCCCCTTTAATTCTCTTGAATGCTATTCTGCCTGGCCTGAGGTATTTGAACTCCAGAATGGCAAAAATATCTATCACTTAACAAGATAAAATTCACATTGTCTGTCATCCAGTTAAAAATTTCAAGGCATGCAAGAAAGAAAACATGACACATGAAAAGGAAAAAAGACCAATGACTCTAGATGGACCCAGAAGTAACACACACATTAAACAAGCGGACAAGGACACTCAATCAGCAGGTCATTTTCTACTACTAATCAGTTATATATAGTAATATATAGCATATATTAAGATATATTACTATATAACTGATATAATGATATATATAGGTAAATCATATAGTAATTGATGGAATGTTCTTTGCTCATTCAAAAAGTTAAATATGGACATGAAAAAAAGTTTAAAGGATCCAACTCTTACTTCTAGAGGTAAAGAAGACACTGTGTGGAAATGAAAGAAAAAACATCAATGAATGGGACCCACAGCAGATTGAACATTGAAGAAAAGATAAGTGAACACCAAGACATGCTAACAGAAAGAATCCAAAGGGAACACAGAGAAGATAAACCAAGCACTGTAAAACAATCTGGAAACACAGTTGTGGCCATTTTCCAGTAAAAATGTATTCACCAAAAATAGATTCACAGGCCATGCGTGGCTAATCTTAATTTTAGATGAAAGTGGAGCTAAACTCGTGTGCTTAACCTTCCATGTTGAATTAAAAATGCAGTGATCCCTGCCCTCAATAAAATATACCCATTACTTAATATAATTCCTGATATATCAGGTGGTAAATTCATATTTATTTAGTGAATTAATATTTATTGATTTAGTGAATAACTATACCACAAACTTTTGTTGCATGATTAAGTGAAATAATGAATCAATGTATTTGGAGAAATTTTCAGAAAACACCAGCCTTAGGATTTCTTCCTTCATTAAAATCATTTGAACCTAGTATCTCCTGATATGAAATGTTTACATCTAGCCTAATGTTTTTATGGGACAAGAAAATAGTTTCCCAGCACATTCTACAATCAATTTCTGGAAATGGAGAGAGAACTTGCTTTCCTCTTAACTTGAATGAGGTAGATGCCCTTCATTTGAAATTCATCAATGCTGTGAAGCCATTCACGGGGAAAACACAGGAGCTGATTTTCCATAAATTATTTTGGCCACTGTGGAGACCAAGCAAAGCAGAAACGGCAGGGAGTTGGCAAAATTGTTTTCTATATTTGAAAATGCCATCTAAATGGAAAATGAAAAGGAGAGGCACCTGGCCAAACACAAGGTTTTGTGGAGGAGGGAGGAGCCAGATTCCAGGAGGATGTTGTTTTAGTTCCAAAGATACTCCTTTTCCCATGAGGAAATTTTGGATTATTTTGGTAAGAGAGCAAACATCATGTTACAGAATCATAAAACTACAAAATCTCAAGAATGAATGGCTTCTAAGACCAAACCTCACTCAAGTGTGAATCCTCTCTTCCATCCTCCACCAAGTGGGTGTTCCCTGATGTGTGAGAATCTCAGGGACAAAGTGGTGACTGCACTGAGACACAACTCCATATTTACAGAGCTTGCTTGTTCTTTCTACCACCCATAAAAACACGTTCTCTTGATTCAAATGCATCTTCTGCTTTTTTGAAATGGTAGGAACTTACAGGGAAAGGTTTCAGAGGCAATCACAACCCAAGGCAAAGCAGAGAAGAGCCAAGAACCAACTTCATTTGAACATAAAACATTTGTTACTTGCAAGTAGTTTGAAACTGGCTCTCTTTGAAATTTTTTAAGGTTCCATTTCCTCACTGTAGTGCAAGAGATTGAGGCCGAGGATGTTTGCACTGGATTTGGAGAGACCAGAGAAAAACCAGGGAGCCAAAGGTAACTGTGACATATCCTTTTATGCAACTCAAAGAGGCAAAAGGAAACAAGCATAGGAAACCCACATAGGTGGGAAGCCTGGGAGCCTCATAGAGCGGATAGAACAACTGTGGTTCTGAGTCAAGAGCTAATTACACAAGAATGATGTCATGTTGCTTAATTATGGTTGCTTAAGATAACATGGTACCTTAGGTGAGGTCCCACCCATTACCCTCCCACCACCTGTCCACCCCTCTCCCCTCCCCTCACCATCCTCTTCCATCCTTCTTTCTTGTCTATAATTGTGTTTTATCATTTGTATGAAAGTGTGAGTGACTATAAATTGGTTTCATAATAGTACTGAGTACATTGGATATTTTTTCTTCCATTCTTGAGATACTTTACTAAGAAGAAAATGATCTAATAAAAAATAAATAAATAAAAAGAGAACGTGGCACCTGCCAGGGCCTTCAGGCAAGAAAGTCTAATCATCTCATCTTTCCCACATTCACCTATAAAAAGATAGTATTAGGCTGGATCAATATTTATTAAAGTTTAGTGCATATGAAAATCATGTAGAGCAGTTGTTAAAGTACAGATTATGAGACGCCATGATCAGAGTTTGTAGTCTGTCAGGTGGGATGGGCCATAGCATTTGCAGTTCTAACTTGTTCCCAAGTAATACTGATCCTGATTCGTGTCTCACACACTGAGAATCCCTGAGCCACACAGCCCAAAGGACAGTTCTTCAATAGGCATCTGGGAGCCCATGTTTGGTGAGAAATTCTCCCAAAAAGAAGAGCATGGTTAAAAAGATTTAGGAAATTATTAATACACCATTCACCACTTAAGAGGTTCAAATTTTACTTTGCCATGATACCAGTTATAAGGAAATCTTATAGTTAAAGAAAAAAAAGTCAAACTATTTAACTTAATTTCACCTAACATTCCTAACATTTTTGACCAAATTTGACATGCTTGCTGATATTTTATCCATGAATACCCTAACTATTATAAAATACAGTGAATTAATATGAATTTCTACTAGGTCTTAACCTTGTTGAGTATGGTGGTAAGCATGGAAAAGAATGAAAATTTATAGAGTAAATATATGGAAAGGTAAACACTTAAAGTCCTTCTTCATCCTCCATACCTACTAGTCAGGCAAGGTCCAATCAATCGGGAGGGAGAGACCACATAGAATTTGAACATGGTAAGTTTAATAGGAAAAATCGTCAACTCTAAAGAGGGCATTGGAGTAAAGAAAGATTGGCAAGACAGGAAGTCTAAGGAATGTAGGAATCACTGAAGTAGGAGCAGCCAGTCCTCCTGGGTCTGAGATCGAAGGCTCAAAGAGGAGGCTTCACAAGGATGCAATTGAGAACTTCTGGAGGAAGACACGCCCATCACTGACTAGATAACACAAGAATCTCTGTGCTTCATGCCAAGGAAACTTTTTGAGAACCACTCTCCTGAGCTTGCTAGAACTCTGCCCTGTGTAGTCCTGGAAAAAGCCACAGGTAGGTTTCTCAGTGGAAACACCCAACTACGAACCCAAGGGAAGAGGGGCTCTGAAGGAAGTTGCCATCATTGGGTGCACTTGACCTCTGTGCACTGCAGCACCCAGTGCCAGCCCAGCCGCCAATGCCACAAAAGTAGGAACATGGCACTGCCACAAGAGCAGGTGCAAGATGAGCCCAGTGAATGACAGGATCCTGCCAGGTGAGCAAACCAGAGGCAGAAGGGAATGCTGCTTCTTCCTGAACTATCTCTCCAGTGCTCTCCACTAAAAATGCTTAGCATTGTGCCAGGTAGTAAAGGAGAAATATTCACCAGAGCCATCTCTATTTTCATAGATCTAGCAATGAAGGGTAGATTAAGAACTTGGAAGTAATGAATTGTTAATAACACCTGTGTCTTGCTTTGGAACCTCTTTCTGTTGAACAGAAATTCTGTTTAGCAATCAACTCATCGACTATGAGTCAGGTACTGTTCTATTCTACACTTCACACTTTGTGTGGCACAATTATTTTTAAGGACATTGATCCACGAAGGTGCACATTTCATCAGGGAAGCAGATATCTGCCCATCAACATTTATTATGCAAATATTTAAGGAGTGTTAATTATGATCATGGGCAATGTTGCATGCTCTTTATCTATAAGAAAGCCCAATCTGAAGGATAAAACAGACAAGTAAACAGATATAACTCAAATAAGTGCTCAAGATTCAAATAAGAATAAATTCCAGCACCTTCTCTGGAGTTTATGTTACCATGGTTACCTATGACTCAGAGCTCCTGATTCCAAGGAATTTGAAACATTAATAGATCAGCCAGCTACCTGTTCTATAGTTCACCAATCCAGAAATGACCTTTTAAATAAAAATGTTCCTCATGAGGCCTCTGTATACAGAGGGCTTTACTGTTTGTTAAATAAAATGAAGAAATAATGTTTATAAGATAAAAGAAAATCATCCTTGTTACTAAAAAATTGTCTTTAGGCCATGTAACCACCAGAACTTTTTCAGTGGTTTGCATCACCTCATGTACTGCCAACTTCAGAGCACTTTCTGATTTATCATTCCTTTATTCATTTATCTTTCCTTCTCACCACTTTCTCTAACAGTAGCCCCAGGAAGTCTCACATTTTCTTACTAGTTTAGTCTTGGTCAACTGAGCTATCTTCAGCCCCAACTCACCTGTTTAACTGTAAGATTTGAATATTGAAGCCAACCTCTATGGTCAACAGAAGAAAAGAGGTACCAATGGCTCTCCATCCAAATCAGAAAAAAATTCTAACTCTAAAGCATGATCCATCTGGCTCTGCTTCATCTGGCCACTTTCCTCCCCTTCTCTTCCTCCCTCCTCCACCCGGCTCTGACCACAGGGCCTCCCCATGGCCTCCCCTTGCTGCCTAAGTCCCGAACAATGCCTCATGACTCAGTTAGAACAAGTAGGAAGAAATGAAGAGAGGAAATGGAGGAAGAAATGGAGGAAGGAGGAGTGTGGGAAAGGGACCTCAGGAAAAAATAAGACAGGAAAAAAGAATAAGAAAAAAATGAAGGAAGGAAAGATACAAGAGAGGGAAGAGAAAAGAAAAGTTGAATTCATTGGCAATTTCTCTGTCTGAACAAGCTCTGTTTCTTGTTTAATTGCCAGGATTCATATTTTAACATTCAAAGGAGATGGCTGTATGAAGGTATTCAATGCTGACAATTTTCTTTTGTACCTTTATTTTTTCTGAGTTATTTCATAGGTGCATATACACACCTGCCATGTCTATATTTCCTTCCCCTCCCCATTTTTTAAATAAATGATAGTATGTTATAGACACACACTAGACATACCACTTTGCATTGCAATCTTTTCACTTAAAATACATCTTCATTATTACTGCATGAAGAGCTTCCTTACTTGGAATGGCTACCTTAAATTCCAAGGAATGATTTTATCTAGTTGATTTAACCAATGACTCACTGATACAGACTTAAGTGGTTTCCAATCTGTAATGTAATTGTGTGTGAAATGTCATGTTTTCTGTGTGTATAAACACAAACAAAAACTTCAAACTTCTGGTGATATAGTCGCTGAATCATGGAACTGCTATATCAGAGTGCACAGGCTTTGTGATCTGGACAATGAATGTGGACCCACGTCAGTCACCATTTTACATCTCCAGGATTGCTATGATGTCAGCACCTGTTCACCTACAGCCACGTCAAAACAGCTACCAAGCCCTTATGTTTTTTCCAGCCTTACAGGGGCAGAATGGTACCCTTTTCAGTTATTTATATCCTTAGACATCAACTTCCCACGTTCACACATTGGAATTATAATTTTGTGTTCATCATACACTATCATCACCAGCCTATATATGGCTCTTCTTCACTGTCTTTGACTTCTATAACTAATTAATTAACTTATTAGCATAATTGCACCCATGATCCTTGGGGCACAACCCCAAAACTAAGCGTTAACTGGATGTACATGTAAGTAAACAAATGTACTTGTGTCTCTACAGGGTTTCCTTTGCCACATTTGGAGGAGACAGCATTCTCGGTTCTAAGGGAGAAGGGGAGGTTTGGCTTACCACCTGTGTCACATTCTGCAGAACTTTGATAGAATTCTCATGGTGCCATCCTTGCCTGTGATGTCCCACTTGCTCGCCCCCATACCTATTGCCATCAGATGTAGTAACCCTAATTCACCTTCCTAATAACCTTCCAGGAAGTTTCCAATGCTCAGGTGAGACACAACAGTTTAGGGACTGTGAATCTCAGGTGTGTCTACTGGGATGGCGTGGAGAGAGACACCACCAGCCCATGGACCAATGCAATTTCCCTCTTTCTGACAGAGCTGATGAGATTAGAAGCTTCTTCACACTCACATCTGTGCTACCTCTGCTGCCAACACTGGGTAGGGAGGGACAGAGGACTCAGGGGAGGATTCTCTCTACTCATTGAAGACTTTGGAAAATGGCCCACAATATTTCACCTCAAAAGATACTTTGTCATAAAACCAATGGATATAGAATAATACCTGCGTGAGTTTCCCCTTGTGCGTTCTTGACGCACCCTCCCTCCTCTTCCAGCTCAGGTGTCATCCCCTGGGTCACCTGCAACATGCCGTACCTGGCATGCATTCCCTAGATGCTCTTGTAACCTCAGCAGTATCATACTTGTTGAATACATTTGTGATAGAATGTACTAATGTATTAAATTTAAGATTGTGACATAATGAAAGAGTCAAAGAAGACATTGGAATAAAAAAGAGGGTAGAAACAAGAATGGCACAGAGGTAGAGGAAGGACAGCCCAAAGAATTAACAAAGGTGGGTGTTATTCTAGGATATTTAAGGCAGATAATTTTATTAATCTTCAAAACTATTATGTGTCAAAAAGAAGGAAGAAAGGGACATAACTAAAGTACTGGTTAAGATGAGGGAAAGGAAGGTGAAGAAAGGATCTATTTTTCAGAAAAGTGGGTTAAGGAGACAAAACTCCAGATACGAATCACAAATTAGAGATAAGGTCTCAAGCATGTTAGAGACTTGATGGTGCATGTTGTTTATGAGTAGGTAAGAAAACAGATTCCCAATTTACTGAGTGAGTTAAAAGCAAATATGACACCAGAACCAGTTTTCTTGACTTCAGTTCCCCACACGTCCTCCTTTAAAGAGTCCAGAGCCTAAGGAAAGGTCGAAGGGACGTCAGAGGGTGATGAACAGGCAGCATAGGGTGGGACAAGTGAATCAAGAGAATGAAAGGACTCATTTCTGATTCAGAGAGGTTTCGTTTTATTCAGCATTTAGTATCTGTGATTTAATGGTGGTTTGGCACATAGAACAAAAGAACAAAAATAATGAAAATATGATGCCAGCAATAACACCCACCAGTGTGAAATACTGAGTCCTGGCAGGGGTGCATTCAAGATCAAAAGTCTTTGCTAGGAACAGCCCAGTGTGCACAATCAAATGCCAATATTTCATAGTTCTTTCATCTAAATTAGAAAAAAAGAAATGCCATGTGTCTATAACATGTACCTTGGTGTGATACGCTTTCCAAAGAAAAATAAAGCAGCTCAAAGTCTAAAGGGACAAGCCCATGGTCATATCCCAAAAGAACAGTGGCATGGGGGCAAATGATAAGGGTCCACTGGAAAGTCAAATTTGCTTTGTCATTCGTATTCTTTATTGGTTTTATCTGTGCACATAAAAGCAAGTGTGAGGCCATTAACAAATAGAAGAGCTCATCTTTTAAATGTTTAATTATTATAAGTACATAACAGTTGTATATGTTTATGGGGTACATGTGATGTTTTGATACAGGTATAAAATGTGATTATTATACATCAGGGTAACTGGGCTATTCATCACCTCAAGCATTTCCAGGTTTAATTTGATCACATTGGTAGTACCACACATAGTCTTTGGCCTTGTGAGAATATGGTTCTTGTCATTAAGTAGCATACAATGTTCATGGAAGAAAAATAATTAGCTTTTTTTTTATATATTATTCTCAAAACTTAGTATAGGTTTCCTCCTTTGATTCTTCCCACAACCCTCTCCAGAATGCCTTATTAATCCTGTGACTGACCGGGTGAGAATTTTGGAGCAGACAGAAAGTAACTTACTCCAATTTCCACAATCAATGAAAGGCACTAATACTCCAGGATCATCATAAGCACAAATTTTGTTTACACAGAAGCCATGCAAAAGAAATTATAAGCTTCATACCGAAAATAAAGCTGTAATAATATACCACTGATATTTGTCTTCTGAGAGCTCATAGAAAACATCAAACCAGATGTTTCTGGAGAATGAATTTGCACTTGGTTCTAAATCTTTTTGTTTTGAAGTTTTTGGCCAGGACTGGGTTTGAACCTGCCACTTCTGGCATATGGGGCTGGTGCCCTCCTCCTTTGAGCCACAGGCGCTGCCCTGGTTCTAAATCATTTTAAGGCAATGGAAAGAAGTTTTGTGATGGAGGCGATATTGAGTTTATCCCATCAGTTTGGAAAAGGCAATTGGTAAAGAGCAGAGGGAGGGTGTCCAGGCCCAGGAGAAGGTGAGAGGCAGGGCAAGGACGATGGCAACGTGAGGGAGTCAGGAGAGGAGGGGTGGGTCAGTGTCACTCCAGACATGGGCTTGACCAAGCACGTGGAGCCCAGCAGCAATGGGAAAATAATGAGTGAGAGCAATGGCAGACTTCTGAAGGTTCCCATTTGTCCTGCCTAGATTGAAGACCAGGTAGTTCTAAATTGCATCCAGGCTTCCCGTTGTTCACAGTAGACCTTCTCATGGCAGAGCTGCAACCCAGGAACCTTTTAAGGAGTTCATTTAAAATCTTGAAAGCTTTTTCAAATATCAAAAGGCTCCAGTACTCCACTTAACTGTAAATACAGTTGAGAGGTTAAATTCTAAGATTTAAGAATGAATGGGGGAAAGTGCTTGGAAATAAATAGAAAAGTGCTGAACAGTGAGGGACCCAGGAAAGACGTGGATATACCCAAAGCTGCAGGTTTCCAGAAATTGCCTGTGCCATCGCTGCGATTCTCCAAAGGTGATCATAAGTTAGAGAATTAAATTCAAAAGCCAACTTCAGAAAGAAAGCGCCATTGGATGCTGGGATGTAAGAGAATAAACCCTCGGAATGGCAGCTCAGCTGGACTTGGGCAGAGTGATGCGTCCAGGCGGCTATTTGTATTATACATCCGTCAGGTCTGGGTCCTTGATTCAGGGACCACTAACAGGTGTGCGTCCACAGAGAAGCCCTGGTCCCATCCAGATGGTGCTCTGTGCACCTTGGTCACATGCCAGTGTACCCTAGGACTTCAGCAGGGAGTCAGCTCCATTGAATCTTGTCTCATTGTCTTAGAGACAAAGACAATGCTGAGCTTTTCAGATACTTCCATTTGTGAAAGAGAATGCAAAGGAAAAGAAAGAGGCAAAGAGAAAAGGTAAACACAGCACAGAACATAAGGAAGAGACGGGTGCAAAGGACACTGCCAACCTGGCTCCTTCCTTTATCTCTCAATCCACATATGAGACATTTAATGTTCATTTTATTAGATTCTCTATTGTTTATAAGTTATTCTATACACAATATGAAATTTTTCTATTTTTTATAAAAATCTTATGTTAAAACCTATATTGTTTATATGTTCTGAAAAATATTACAGAATAATATATTCTTTAAAATAATATGTTTTTCAACATAAAATACAAAATAAATAAGAAAATACAAAGTAGATAATAAAAATGTGTCTGCTAGTACATCAAAGAGATAACAATTATGAATATATTGTTTCATTTTTTCTGGTCTTTTACCATTAATGTACTTATATATGCAAAACTTTTGACTAACCTAGATGGAAATTATGTTTAAAAACTATATTTCTATAAGATACTCCATAAAGTATTTTGCATTTTTTACTGTTACAGTATATTAATTTTTTACATAATGTACTGTTGCCATATGTTTTTCATATACTATACTAGGAAAACCCTGAGTTATAACTGGATTAGCATCTATGAACTTACCTTGTCTCTCCAAATTGTTGTTATAAAGGACATTTACAATATTAAATATGATCTGATATCTCTTCCTAAGAGTCTTGAAGTTATGTTTAGAAAATATTGAAAATTACCTGAATAGTTTGGGACTAAAATTCAAGTATCATGTTTTGACCTCAAATACCCATTTGGGTTTGGCTGGACTAATCCCACAGTTTACGAAAAGCTGTAGCACCTTTCTGGGAGATTTTCAAATACAGAACAAAAGTTTTCTTCATTAAACAGTCAGATCTGTATATCAGTGAGTATATTATTAATAATTAAATAAAATCTCAAATCAACGGATAGCAGACCTGAGGAGTTAGAGAGAATTCTTAGATAATGACATGCACTTCACTTTGAAGGCCTGGTAGTGTAAGTCTGTTGTTCAGGCATGAGCCCTGGGGGGCTTGGATCTGCTTGACAGATGATACTCAGCTATGTTGTTCTCCCCAACCTGTAAGTATCCCCTGAACTTTGCACCAACACACCTCACCAGTGTGTTCTCAGAAGGGGAAACAAACAATCACAGGAGGCCCTGGCTATGGCTGAGAACATCTGCCATCTTTATAATCAAGGAAACATTCATTATTAGGTGTTTTGTGTTGGGTCAAAATGTTCCTACAAATAACAGGGCTCATGAAGGCGGCCTTGTCTTAAGATGTGCATCGTGTGGTGGGTGCAGGGTAATGGGAGAGAAAGACGGAAGTGTGCAGTAAAAAGCTGTAAGCATGGCTCTCAGGGCACCCGATACCCCCAAGTTTGGTTTTATAACTGTAATCTACACAGTGTTTAAAAAAATTTAAAAACAAACAACAACACTGTAAAAGATTAATAATTTTTCTAGGGATTCCACCATACAGAGATAACTGCTTTCAGGGTATTGATATGTTTCTATCCAACTAAATATAGAATAATATAAATGCTGTCCTATTGCCTTTGGTAAAGGCCATGTAGATTCTGTTCTTTATCGAAATGTGCATATTATGTGTCACATATAGAATGTAATTTATTGAAGCATTTCTTGGATGTGGAATGTATATGCTGTTTACATCATTTATTGTCATAAAAGGTATTCTGATAAACATCACTTGTCTGAATTCCAAATTATCATAAATCCTCAAAATGGACTCCAATAAGATTCCTGCAGACTTAGAAAAGTGTAGGGTATGAGGGTAAAAAGCTTAAGTGACGTATTGATACATATTGCCAAAACATTTTTTAAAATATTGCATAATTTTACATTCTCATCAGTCAGCAATAAGATCGTCTTGACACACACCTTCAATGAGACATTAATTTTTTCAAAATGCCACTTTGACAAAATACATAACATTGTCGTATTTGACACTGCTAGTAAGTGTGGGGAGGTTTTTTCTCATGTGTCTGTAGAGCATTGATATTTGTTTTGCTGCAATATTTTTGCTCATACACATCATCCACTCACTAGTCTTGTGTTAGTATTTTCCCTAAGTTTTGCAATGCATGATTGCATGTTGTGTTTACTGAATAATTTTATAAAATAATAAAATAAATGGGCAATGAAATTTTCCCTGCAAATTCACCCCATGAAAAAGATAAGTCATACTGTGCCTTCTCTTATTTTCCAGTCTTATATCACAAATATACTCACATGTTAACTAACGTACAATTCCTGACAAAAATGGAATCATGCAATGTGTAAAAGTTCATCCCAATTTTTAACTTAACATTAGTTAGGGTTTTAGTATTTCTTCCATTGTTCAATACGTTGCTGATGCATAATGTTAAAGATGGAATAATGTGTCTTTGTTGGGTGTGTCCTTACATATCTAATCAAATCACCTTATCGTATGTATGTCTTTGTTTTTTACCCTTTCACTTCCGTGAACACTCTGACACACAAAACTTTGTTAGAAAGATCCTGGTTTGCACCACTGCACTGTACTGCCTCCACTTAACAACATTTTTCAAACATGAAACCTAATCTATTACTATTCTCATTTATTTTACATGTCTCTCTCACTATCTGAGCTTTCACTAACCAAATATGTTCTGTGGCAGTTTTCAAAGATATTTTATCAAAAAACTCAGCATCTAAATTGAAAAGCCACTCTAACACATTTGTCACGCTCGCACACATTCGCACAGTCTGCAAGCCTGGGCAGGAGGCAGAGGGTGCCAGAGTCTTATCTCAGCTGCTCTTTTCACAAGACCACATCAAGAGCTCAGACCGTCCAAATGGGTCATGCGTTACTAGTATCATCTTTGCTGCATTATTAAGAGAGAATGTTTTAAAGAAATTGCAAAAGCCAATGAATGAAATAAGAAAATGGGCTACAGATAATTATTTAAAAGACCTAGCAAAGCCTAAGCATGAAGAGAAAAGTTGGGAGTGGAAAAGTGACTTGAGGAAGGGAAAGCCAGCATTTTCTCCTGAACATATTCCAATGGGGCCCACCCTAATCTACCAACCACAGTGGCAATGAGAATAAACAGTGACTCTGCGTCACCCACCCAGGTAATGGTCCGTTGCTGTTTTACTCAACAGAGTCCCATTGCACCAGCATTTGACACAGTTATTTGATTCCTTCTTCCAGAGATACTTTCTTTCCCCACCTTCCAGGATAGCATATTTCCTGGTGCTTTTTAAAAATAGTGACTGTTTCTTTTCTTTCTAACATCAGAATGCTAGATGGACCTAGACATTAGTCTCTGGATCTTATCTCTTCTCTGCCTGTGTTTATTCCCAAGTTTGTCTTATCCCATCATCCCATTTAAATATTATCTATAACAGGTGACTACAAAATTTCAATCTCAGTCTGACATCCCCATGGCACTTCCTCCCAACTCTCTATCTTTATACCTTGCATTTTTATGTACTCTGTAGGAAGGGGGGAAAAAAAAACCCATAGGCAGCATTTGGTGATACTTGCAGTGCAAATGTCCCCACCATGGCCAGTTTCAAGCCACCCGTGTAACACTGGCTCACTTGAACTAGTATTCAGTTCCACACAACCACCAGACATATCAACTCTATATTTGAACTCTCCTTTGGTGTTGAATAGGTTTCTGGAACATAATAGTTACAAAACAAAACCATTAGTTTCTCCCTATTCTAAACCTGAAAGGAGTTTTCCAATGGCTAGAAACCTGGATGTTGAATTACAGGGATTCATGTGTAGTGACTGTTCAGTCAAAGGCAGACCTCACAGATGATGGTGGTCCCATAAGATTATAATACTGTATGTTACTATACGTTTTCTATATTTAGATATGTTTAGATACACAAGTACTTATCACTGTTTTTAAATTGCCTGCTGTATTTAGTACAGGTAGCATGCTGTACAAGTATATAGGACAAGAACCAGAAGTTGTACTATATGGCCTCCATATGTAACAGGCTACACATTGGAAATCATTATATTTGTGCAACAACAAAATTACTTAGTGACACATTTTTCAGTATGCACCCCCGTTGTTAAGTGATGCATGATTGCATTGTGGGACATCTGACACTGCCCTAGCTGTCTCTGCTGAATAAGGATGCAAGCTTGCTGACGCAAACCTTGGCTCTACTCCATGTTTGGGAATAATTTCCTAAAAAGAAATGCATGCAGTGTTAGTAGATCATGTTTCTACAATCAACAGGTAAGGTCATGGATGAAAAGGGCAATAGTAAGGTAAGAACAGAACTTTACACACCTCCTAATACCCACCCTTACAAGGGAGTGGCATAGACAGCTTGAGCTTCCCCACTCTGGGGACCAAGGGGAGCCATGCTGAGTTGGAACTGTATCTGTTTCTGCCCTCTGTGGCCTCATCACCACATATAAGATTTTCTATCTTGGGCAAATGAGAATGGACACTCCATCTACTCATATTCCTGTGTGTTTACACCATGTGCTTGTGTGAGCCTGTGTCTTCATGTCAATTCACAGTTCACCAGAAACCTCCACACACAAGCAGGATTAGAAAGTGGAAATAGATCTGGATCTTTCTTAATCAT
The DNA here is from genome assembly GCA_963574355.1 of Loris lydekkerianus. NCBI lineage: Eukaryota > Metazoa > Chordata > Mammalia > Primates > Lorisidae > Loris > Loris lydekkerianus. The sequence continues at coordinate 38,270 of CAUYPK010012898.1, forward strand.
CAATAATTTCAGACAAAGAGAGAATTTCATAGGGTGCTAAACAATGTACTCACCAAGGAGATCTCATACTTGACAACAACTCTGAAATGTTTATTTTATATCTTTTTATTGCCACAATTATGCACAGTTGGAAGGCATTTTTCTACCCCATGTAAGCCTCATTCTCTTTCTCTCTCCCACCTCATAACAATTACTGTGAAGGTAATGTGTATTTCCAAGAAGAAGATTTATTCTGGGATGTCTGGAAGTCACGTACAAGGTATTCAGGGCATGATGCTACTAAATGATGATGGAAATTTATGTGCTTGTGCATCTTTAATCCTTTAAACTGTTAGCAGTTATCACTATATCGTTCTTTTTTGCTAATCTAAAGCTCATTTCCAAGAATAGCTTGTCCAATATAAGCTTGAGGTGCTCTTTAGAAAATAAAAATCCTACATTTGGACATTGAACTGACCTTTAATTCCCTACCCTCCCTCTTTTTCTCCATCTCACTTACATCGTCAAAGAAATAAAAATAATTCTATGGTAGTTTCAAACAAGTCATTCAAATCCCACTGCTCCATGAATGTTCCTTCTGCCCCAGAGTTCTGTTATATCATTGTATCTATGGTTAAGAACAACTTTGCTGTAAGCATAGCATCTGTTCAATGTGTTATAGCCTTCCAAAGGAGTATCCAATACCCTCACTAGCACTCCACATAAAACAAACAGAAAACATCACACCAATAAGATCATGTATACAAAAAGATAAAGAAATACTTTTTTAAAATCAATATTTTATATTCTTATACACACACACACATGTGTATAATCATCGTGTGTGTGTGTGTGTGTGTGTGTATGTGAGTGAAAGGGTCTTGATCTGTCACCTAGGCTAGAATACAGTGGCATCATCATAGCTCATGGCAACCTCAAACTCCTGGGTTCAAGTGATCAGCTTGCTTAGACCCCCAACTAGCTGGGAATACAGATGTACTAGAGACTGTCTCACTATTGCCCAGGCTAGTCTCAAGTTCTGGATCTCAAGCAATCCTTCCAATTCAGCGTCCCAAAGTACTAGGATTACAGGTGTGTGCCATCAGGCCAAATGTATTATATTCTTTATTAATATTTGATATTAACTATATATATCCTTGGTATATTAATTTAAAATATAAACTGCATATAAAAACATACATATCAATATTACTAAAAGCACGTTTTGTTATATGTTTATAAAAATAAGTTTTTAAAAATGCTCTTTTTTTCCTCATTTGAGCCTTACACGATAAGTTGTCTGCCTCAAATGTAGGTATATGTTATATTATCAATTAGAATGTGAGCTCCTCAAGAATGAAATCCTGTGTCAACATAATCTATGATTCCTGCTCTGTGCTTTCCATTGTTTCCCAGAATGTACCATAATACTTATGGTATTATAAATTTGTAATCCAAAAGGCAATATCATGGAAAGACTAGATCCCCCCAAAAACAAATCTTCATAAACGATGGGGGTCAGTCTTCTGTTTGGGGTGAGCTGAGGCATGTAAATAGCCACAGGTTTGGATTCGCAGACCTGCTCATCATCTTATGGGCAGATGGATAAAACCCAGCAGATTAGGATAGAAAAAGAGAGTCAAATTTTAGGATAAACACATTAAATGTGAGTGGACAGTAATTTCAATTCAGTGATGGAGACAGCAAGAATGAGCATCTCTCCCACCCCCACAGCAAGAAAAACAACAAAAGATGCTGAGGAAACTATTTTTTAAAAAATTTGTCAGAAAACTGAGTCACAAGGACAAATAACCAACATAAAATCAAGGGGGGCAGTGCAGACAGATATCAGCAGTGCAAAGCAGAAATTAGGAATTTGCTAACCATTGTCATATAACATATATGATAACATATAACTTATATGATAAACATATCATATAAGTTAGCAAGATGAATCAACTATAACAGGCAATTTTAATAAATTGCTAAAGACTATGCATTAACAAATGATAGCGTGTGAAGCTACTAAGGGCCACAGGCATAAGATAATCTCACTTTTTCAAGCTTTTCCACCAGGTACTCATAGGACCAAGTGGGAGAATCTCAAGAGGCTTTCCCTTAAGGGGCAAAAATAGGGGTCACTGTTGACACTTCACCCAGTCCCAAATACACTATCCCTCTGTAAAACAGAACACCTGATCTGCATAAGAAAAGAAAACTGAACTGGTAGAGATTCACCTGAAGGGGAACAGAGAAACTGAAGCTCCACCCCTGGGGGATTAGCAAGAATAAATTCAGGACCAGATCTACCTCTGGGAAAGACCAAGCACAGCTTCTAATGCCATATCCCCAAGGTCCATGTTCACAGTGCCTGACATCAACCACTGAACATTGTATATATGTATCAAAATATCACTTGCACCCCATAAATATGTACAGATATTACAATTAATAAAAAACATTAGAGAAAGAAAAAAACAGAGAATAGTTCTAGAATCCCCTTCCTCACATTAACAGTGAGTAAAAATAATATTGGGATACAAAAGAGAGAGCTGCAAGATACATATTTTCTCTGGGAGCAAAGTAGAAAATCCAAGAGCAAATGGGGAGTCCCTAAACCAAGTGGAAACAAACCACAAATCCAGTCTAAGCCTGAGTCAATTAGGACAAATAAAAGAAACATTAAAGGACTAACAGAGAAAAGACACTGATTAGCATAAAAATTAATTATGTCAGTACCTACTGTCCTACACAACATGTCAGGCTCTTAATATTTAAAAAAAAAATGTGAGGCATTGACAGAAGCTCAATAAACATGATCTCAAGAGACAAAACAAGCATTATGACAAGACTCACAGATGACACAGATGTCAGAAATACTAGATAGAAAATTTAAAATGACTCTGATTATTATGTTAAAATTCTATTAAGAAGAGTGAACAAATTAAAAGATCAGATTAGTAATGTCAGCAGAGATATGGAAGCCATAAGAGAAAAACAAATGGTGATACTAAACATAAAAATGAAAGAGCTGTAGTAGTAGATATGAACAATCCAAGCATCAATGAACATAAAATAGGCTAAGAGAAATTCCCCAAATAAACTACAGAGATGAATAAAAAAGCAGTGTGTGTGTTGGGGGTGGGTGTCACAACAGGAAGTAAGAGTGATGAAGGACAATATTAAATGGTGTAGTGCATGTGGGTTGGAACAACAGATGGAGAAGAAAGAGAAGTGTCTGAAGAAATGATGACTGAAAAATTCCCAGTTAGTGGCAGATACTAAACCACAGATCCAGGATCAGAGAACACAAAACAGAATAAATACTAATAAAATTAAACCTAATTCCTTTAGAATCATATTACTGATAATCAAAAATAAAGAGAAAATCTTAAAAGCAGCCAGAGCAAAAGCACATTACTGAAAGAGAAACATTTATAAGAAGTACAATAGACTTCTTGTCAGAAACCATGCATGCAGGAAGGCAATGTGGTGACATACGTATAATGCTCAAAGTAGAAAGAAAAAGTCAAACCAGAATTTTATATTCACTGAAGAGATCCATGAGAAAATTAAAGTAAAATGTCTTTTTAGCTCCAACTTACAAAAAGCCTTGGAAGTTATCACTTCTATCCTTGTAACAAGAAAAAGCTGAAAAAGCAGAATGTCAATGACCTGTCTTAAACCCATCATTCAGTTGAGGTCACCCACAGAGGTCACCACTACCCCAAAATCTGGAGGTGGGCAAATCCAGACATTTACAGCTAAAATCTGCTCACTTGGAGCAGAAGCCTCTGGAGCCATAAATAGGTAAGAAAATGTAAATAATTTTGAGTAATTGCTGCAGACTGAGTGTAGACTAACATGGAAGAGAAATTCTTAAAGACCACAGATGCGGGGGAGTCCACACTTTCCTGGATTTTACCTCCAGGAATCCCAACAAGTTCTAACAGTGGAGATCCAAGAAACCTACCAATGGCAAGAGGAAGGGAAAAAATAATCTAATGAAAAATGTGTAGAGTGTTCTCCACAAGAAAACCCTACTCTCCAGTGGTTAAGACTTCCTAGTAATATTTGGTAGTATCTAGTAATATTTAATAGTACTCAGAGTGCCCATGGGAAAAGCTTGGTAGCAATGGGGTACATAATTCATATGGTACAGAGCAGGCACAGCTAGCTACTACTGAGCGTGGTATCTTTTCTTTTCAACTCCCTTGTTAACAACCTATGAACACCACCGAGTTACCTATATTGCCTCCTAATTGTGTGATTTTAAATGTATGTTTTGAGCAGTTGCAAAACTCAAATACCCTTCTAGGAACACAGCAGGGTAGCAACCATGATGTTGAAAGATCTTAGATAGACTGTCTTTCTGGAAAAAATACCTTCCCTACTTGGTTGCCACACCAAAGTCAAATTCAAACATCCTTAAGAGAAGAAAAGAAATATCAAGCTCATTGATAAAATTCTTTTCATAAGAGACCAGTTTTATAGGGGTAACAGAGTGTTTGTTGAATGGCTGCTAGGTCCATAAACAGTGGTTCTCAACCTTCCTAATGCTGTGGCCCTTTAATACAGTTCCTGTGGGTCACAATCCACAGGTTAAGAACCGCTGCCATAGAAGGTGACATGGGAGTGGTGGGAAGCATGAAAGGGGAGGCTGATGTTCCCAAGCACGAGTTCTATTAGTTTCACAATTCTCTATAGGTTTATGAGTTTCTTCTGTGGCTTAATTAAAGCTATCCATAATCCTGGAAAAGAGAAATTGACACAGCTCCTTGGACCTGAGACTTCTTGGAAAAATCTCTGAAGAAACTTTTCTGTTTCTCTGAAAAAATGAACTTATTTATCAAGAACATTTACTCCTTGAGTCAAAAAGGCAAGACAAATACTGGTAGAGGGAACTGGGGCTGTTTCCTTTTCTTGTTGCTATATCCCTCCAACTACGCAAAAAATAAACAACAAAAAAAGAGTACCTAATTTTTTTCAGACACATTTATTTTTGCTTTACTGAGTTTTGAGAAAAGGAACATGGGATGAAGTAGGTTGTTACTGATTTGCATTAAAATTTGACAATGCCAGTGATGCCTCTCCCCAGTTCTGTGAGTGCTTTAGAAATTATTCTATTCTGCACAGCAATCTCTCGTGCAGGAAAAACAACCCTTTAAGAATCAAATTCATGTTTGGTTATGCCCCCTGGATAGCTGGAAAATAATTAGATTAAATCAAGGCTGACTTTGCACAGACAAGATAAGAGGAAAAGGAAAAGCTTCCACACTCAGAAGCACCACAGCTTCTGTGTTTAGAGGTTGTCCAGTCTCTTCGTGTTTAGAGGTGTGGTAAAGTCTCCTTGTTTTGGTTCCTTGTTATTATCTGAAATATTGTCCATCAGTCCCACATGTCCACCCATATCTATCTGTGTTTCATTGCCAGAGTCAAAGACCCTCCCTTTTAGCATGGCCCTACTGACCGTTTTCAGTCTGTGATACTGATTCCCTTTCCTGACATACCCTACACCAGATGATGAATCCTGGCAGTGCTCACTGACCTCATTACATTCATAGGTCCAAAATTTGATCTTTCTAAAGCCTTAGGCATCGACTCCTTGAAGCCCACATTGCCATTCAACATGCACCAACTGCCATGGCCATCTCACGGTTGGTTTCAGTGTCTGTAGCCCTGACATTCTGAGTGACGGGGCAAGAGGAGACCACAGAGAGGGCAGCCATCCTCACGTACCATTTGCAACATCCCATGTTGTCTTCCCTCCTTCCCACATTTTCATGTATATTTTTGCTTTTTTACATCATCCAAGTTCTTTAACAAGTACCAACTCTTTGAAATTGCATGACAGCCTTGCAAGATAGAGACCCATTTCTTGTCATTGTCACAAAACAACTAAGGTTCAGTTGGTGATATTAAGCAGCTTGCTGAAGTGTGCCCTGTTGGTGTGTGGGGAAGCCAAGTCTATATTAAAGATTTATAAATGCCATCCCCACATCCCTCTCACTAGAATGCAACTGCTCTGTCTGTGTGTGGCTGGTGACCTGAATCAAGAGTTTAGACTTTCTTTGGCGTGAAAGAATGTTCCATCTTATAAAAGAAAAAAGAAAGGAAATCTCATAATTGGTATGAGGCAGTTCAGATTGCTCTGTCATACTGGGTCTGTGTGATGATTCATGTGTTGTCCCTTAGAAATTTCAAGTTCTGGAGGAAAGAAAAAAGATTCAGGTGACAAAGGATCATGAGTATACATGTTTGATTTGTAAAAGAATGAGATTCAAAGTCTTGTAGTGTTATAGTAGGAAAGAACACGGGTCATAGAAAGCCAAAAGAACAAAAAGTTGACTTGGTCACCATACCCTGTATCTCATCCCTCTTTGGCCCACTCTGTTTATGAACTAAAGATGTTGAACCCATTCACTCTCTAAGCCTCAGGAACTTTGTGAGTCTCCTGGACTGTGAAGAGAGTATGGTTTTAATAAATACCACAAGGGTGAGAATTATGTGCCCTAAGGTTGTGAGTTATCAGATAATTATAAATATTATACAAATGTGAGTAGTTATTAGTAATACAAATCTAATAAGCATAGTACAACACTCATCACCTGCTAACTTGGTAAAACATAAGCACAGAGGTTCTCAGCACCACCAGCATGCTTGTTGCTAGCAGCCCACACGCCAGACTCCCACACCATTTTGCTCTCCCCAAATCAGATTGTCGACTTAGCAAAATGTGGTTTCGTTTATTCCCAAATCCACTTGTACTGGCCATACTTGCCTCTGTAATTTCAGATGTAATTAAATGTTAGGCACAAGGAGACTTCATGGGTAAGAGCAGAAAGTCAATGATTATATTGTTTCTTTTAAAATCAAGTTGGTTTATAGCTTTGGATAGAATAGATAATGGAAAAAATCACTAAGAACACATCAAATTGACTACAACTAAAAAGAAGTAAAGAAATATTATTAATCTAGAAAGAAAGAGTCTGAACTCATATTATCTCACAAATGACTTTACATCTTGGTCCACTGTAAGGAAATTGACACCGGAAGTCAGAAAGAGATCATTAGGATTGAGGTTTACATGGGAAATACTATGGGGCAATTCAATCTGAGGGCCTGTACTCAAATAAAAGGTCTTGCCTCACTTAAAAATATTAGTAAATAAATATACGCTATTCGGATATAAGTTACAATAAAATATTTAAGGTAGGCATGCATCATTTCTTATGATTCCCCAATTTAACGGACCTTTCTAATCAGCCATACAGTGACTAGTTTCAATGACATTAAATAAAAGGATTTCTACTGTGATGTAAAATAATGCAAAAAAATTGGTGTCAAAATTGGCACTGAAGTTGGGGGTCAGGGGGAGGTCAGAGGCACAGTGAGGATGAGCATGTTGCTAAGCTTGGCCGGGTTTGTTCCTGCTGGACCCATCCATTGACGGTCTCTTCCCCACTTGCCTCTGATGCCAAGGGTTTTGGCTCCCGCCCAAGTCAGCCAAGCACGTCAGCTGCATGCAGAGGGGTCTCGCACTCTGAGAGGGTCTTCAGAGATACTGCATGGTTCTCATCCTTTGCCTCTAGAATAAATCATGATGCCAATGTTTCGGAACTGTAGCAAGAGTAAACGGAAAGCCCGTGGTGAGTCTGGCACCTCCACTGTAGCCTGGGCTCAGATGTCCAAGGCAAATCCTCATCCATCATCCAGGGTCAGTGAAGCTTGAATGTGAGAGCCAAGTGCACAGACACCATCTGGGGAAGTGGCAAAATCCTGTGAAGCTGAAGTTGGAAAAATTGGCTTTGAGGCTTGGCTGTGACTCTTGGTCATGGGATTTTTTAAGGCAAGTAATAAAATGACTCTGGGTTTAAATTTCCTCTGTCTATAAAAGTAGATAAAAATTTTTGCCCTGCCTGCCTCAGAAGTTCTTTGTGCAAACAGCAAACGGAGACCTCGTCTCATTTTCTTTAAGAAGGAGCCTCTACCCCTCTCCTCCTGCCTTGGCTTCCTGTACACCCCTTACCACCTTCTTCAGGGTGTGTGAAAGCACAGATTTGTGACTATAGGACAATTACTGAAGTGTGTTTACCAGTGGGCCTTCAATATCCATATCTACCTGTGGTCTTCTTCTCTGCTGCAATAAACTGACTTGTGTAGGATTTTCCTCCCAGTGAAGGCAGCCTCCACGACCTCACTGGGATTCCTATTTGGCACAGGGCAGGTGCAGGGGAGCTAGACCTTGGCTCACATCTCATTCTCCTACCCCCTTTTGTATGTGGACCCTTGAATCATGAAATAAAAGTCTGGCTGTCTGTACCAGTCACTTTATTTTGTGTCTTGACTTTTTATAGTTTTCAAGAAATCCAGAGGAGAATAAAGCAAACAAATATAAATAATAAGACAATAAAAGTCCACTCAAAACCCCTAAGAGTGAAAATCAAAGTATATATGCTTTATTAAAAATTATTTATATGAGACAGAACAAAAAGTGATGACTTCAGTGTCAGGAATTATTGCAAAGAGTAAAGCAAACACCAATTTCACCTTAAATCAGAGCCGTGACTTTGGCCACACATATCTTGACCCCTGCGGAGTTGTGCCTTCCGACCGGCACGGCTCATTTCACCAGAAATGCAACTTGACTTAGGTGAGTGACCAGTAAACTCTGTATTGTGCAAACATATTTTTCCTGTTTGTTTTTGTTGAAGCAGTCTCAGACAATGCAAAATTAATCATCTCACTTTTTCTGTCTGCAAAATGAACTTTGATGAAGATCTCAGAGATCAAATAAGGTAATTACAAAAGTTCTTTGTAAGGTATAAAACAGACATGCGTACAGATGTGTCTGCGCATGTACAAACACATATATTTATACACGCACATATATATAGTCATACATATACTTGGAGACAGTTTATACCTCCTTCTTCCTTCCTTAGGCATAGCTTTTAAGTCTCTAATATGGGCCAAATACAGTGTTTTTTTTAAGACAGGCGTTCTTTCATTAGAGCTGCACCAACTCCAGACTGGCATCATTACCATCTCTATTTTTTTGTTTTTTTTTTTTACATATAAGCTAACAGATTTAGAGGATGCCCTCCGCTGGCCCCAGAGCCAGGCTTCTCAATCTCTGAAGCATCTGAGTTTTAATGAATAAAGCCAAGTGAAATGTTGGTCCTAAGCTCTAAACCCTACTATGTGTTCAGGTCCAATGAGGCCAGAGAGCGAGAGAAAGAAATCAGCAGGGGTCTTAAGGTTTTGTTTTGCTCACAGCCCCCTGGAGAGGACCCAGCAGGCTGTGCAGGGCTTGAGGGAGAAGAGCTGGGGTCAGTCACAGGGAGAGTGAGAACGAGAAACTTCCACTGTGGCTTGTTCTGGAAGGAAGAAGAGTGGGGCTGGCAGGTGTACAATGGCCAGTGCGGGTAATTCGGGCAGGCTCTGGGACACAGAGGATGTCTACTGTCTGGTAACTGCTCCAAAGCTATTAGAGCAGGCATGTCACGGCCTGAAGTGTAAGAGCCTGGTAAAGGAAGAACACAGCACACCCACTAAAACCTCCATAGCACCTGGTACTGAAACAATTATAATTTCTCATTTTGAAGGAAAATAGTTGAAGAGATAGCGTATATAGGTCAGCAATATACAAAGGCTGTTAGATACCCAACCCAGGTTGAAATCTTAGTTATTCTGCTTATAAGAACTTGGACAGAGTATTTAACTTCCATATGCCCTGTCTCCAGGTATATATATATATATATACCCACATACATACAAATATACAGGAATACTAGAACCTAATGACCTAATTAAATAGTGACTTTTAGTCAGTGCTATACATACACTAGCCTTTTTTTTTTTTTTTTTTTGGTGAGACAGAGCCTTAAGCTGTTACCCTGAGTAGAGTGTGGTGGCATCATCGTTCACAGCAACCTCAAACTCCTGGGCTCAAGTGATTCTCCTGCCTCTGCCTCCCAAGTAGCTGGGACTACGGGCGCCCTCTACAACGCCTGGCTATTTTTTGGTTGCAGCCGTCATTGTTGTTTAGTGGGCCAGGACTGGATTCAAACCCTCCAGCTCATGTGTATGTGGCTGGTGCCTTAGCCGCTTGAGCCACAGGCGCTGAGCCACATACACTAGCTTTTAAAACAACAGCATTTAAATAAAGTTATATCATGCTGTATTTGGTCTTTAAGAACAATTTATAATATTGTTACAATAGTCTATTCAAATGATAGTGTTTGAATTAAAAATTATAACAACTAATTATAGACTCTAAGATCCAATTTTGAGGAGCAAAGTAGATCTATAAATTAAGCTATAATATTTTTAAAATTTATTTTAAAATAATAAAAAAAATCTTGTGAAAACTAAAGGCATGCTTTGCCATTTCCATCTTACTTAGAACCACTAGAAACAAGTGAAAATTTGTCATATATTAAATATATATTTACTATATTTTATTCATACATTTATTCATTACTAATGTGGAAAGATATTACAAAGAAAAAATGTTGGAGTAGGACCTTGGGAATTATCTGGTTCAGCACCATCATTTGAGAAATGGGCTTTTAGGGAAAAAGAGGAGTTCTGTCTGTGAACATCCCAGGGGAGACCAAATCCTGAGGACGGCTGGAGCAGAGAATAGACCCATGTTCACGTTACCTAATGAGGCTTTGCATTTTCCAGAAGGCCAAGCACCGTACATGTATATAGGACAGGATATGAGTGGAGAAAGGTGCGGGTCCAGTTTCAGCCTTTTATATGTGATGTGGATATCCAGTTTTTCCAGCACCATTTATTGAATAGGGAGTCTTTCCCCTAGTGTGTGTTCTTGTTTGGTTTATCAAAGATTAGGTGGCTGTGAGATGTTTCTTTCATCTCCTGATTTTCTATCTTGTTCCAAATGTCTATGTCTCTTATTTTTGTGCCAATACAATGCTGTTTTGATCAGTATGACCTTGTAGAACAGCCTAAAGTCTGGTAGGCTAATACCCCCAGCTTTGTTTTTGTTACTAAGAATTGCCTTAGCTATATGGGATTTTTTCTGTGTCCATACAAAGGGAAGAATTATTTTTTCCAAATCTTGAAAGTATGATGTTGGTATTTTAATGGGGATAGCATTGAATCGGTAGATTGTTTGGGGAAGTATAGACATCTTAACGATGTTGATTCTTCCCAGTCATGAGCATGGTATGTTCTTCCATTTGTTGGTATCCTCTACTATTTCTTTTCTTAGGGGCTCATAGTTTTCTTTATAAAGGTCCTTCGCCTCTTTAGTTAGGTGTATTCCTAGGCATTTCATTTTCTTTGAAGCTACTGAAGATGGCATTGTGTCCTTGATTTCCTTGTCATCTTGGCTGTTATTGGCATATGCAAAGGCCATGATTTGTGGACATTGAGAGGCAGAAGCCTTTGACTTCTCCACTCCACACACCCTATAGTTCTCTATCCATCCATGTTCTTTTTCAGAGTAGAAAAAGAGCCGGGGGTGAGGGTTAGGGAAGCTGTGCGTGTTTGCAGAAGTCACTTCTCACTTTGATCCTCATTATCAAAATGGGCTGTGTAATGATACTCACCTCCCAACAATGTTTTTAGAAGAGTTAACTCACATGGCCAACGTGGTGAATGGCACACAGTAGTCTCATTATAAGTGTTTGTTCAGTCCTGGAAGGTTTTCGCTACATGTTTAATGTAATTTATTTTTGGTTATCCTTTCCAGCACCATAACCCTTTTCAATGTCTTAATGGATCGTTGTGTTACTGTCTCAAAGCTCTTTGCTTCTTTCTCAAAATGAATAGAGGTAGGAAATACGGGATCACTCTTCACCTGGCATCCATCAGGCATCCGCTGAGAGGGAGGCTTCCATGCTCTGAGTGTCCTCAGATGTCCCTAGATCTCTGCCCTCAAATCATTCATCACTTGATTATTCTGTGCCTATTTGCTAATATTCAAGTGCTGGACAATCATCATTAGGGGAGCGGGGGATGTGGAACAGAGAAGTTTCAGACACAGAGAGAAACACAGTGCGTCACTAAAAGAATCTTTGAGGACAAGGTTCCTGGTATGACAGGACTGGTGATGTCTCCTTTCCTGTCAAACTCCAAGGACTCTAAGGACTGGGGTAGAAAAAACTGCCGCTTACCCCAAGCCAAACTGTGCAGAGATCAATGTTTACATTGCATGGACGCCCATATGAAATAAATGATGGGGGAAGAAGGTTCACCATCTATTTTAAAATGCTACCTTCTATTTTAGACCAAGCATGTACAATTTCTGTTTAGCAATTTCAGCTAATTGTTGGATTAACATTTTGGGGAACAGATTGCAAACTTCAAAATGGAAAAGATCATTTTAGGGAGGGAAGCTAGGCAGCTGTCAGAGAGCCGGAATTAACATACATTTGCATAACAGATGTACAGTAAGGTGTCTATGACAGACAATCACTGAATATTAATGCTACAGACCACGACATCATTTGCGTAAACGCTGTCTGCTGGGTATTGATGTTGGTGTGCTCTTTGCAGAAGACAAAGGGCCAGAGAATGGAACAGATGCACCGGCTACACCGATGCATCTTAATTTATGACATCCTCATGAAAGACCTTGTGGTGTGATTTCAGATTTTATTACAAATAATTTGGAGATAAAGGAACTAAGTAATTATCTTTTCCCCTACAGTTAGTCTCTCTCAAAGGAAGAGGGTTCATTTGTGAACTGCCATTGTGATGCTCTCAGGAGAGTGGCATTCGCTTTATGAAGTGGGGGTGGGATGAGAAAGAAAAAGAAAGTCAACATTGTGCCTTGAATAGATTCGGCTATTAGCATGTACTTGGACACCTGTCACAGAGCCCCTGCTACCCTGCACACACACTTGAATGAAGCAGCAGGTGATTCCTTGGCAGATTTCAAATGGTATTTTTTTGAAAGTGAGTTATTGTTGAAGTATAAAACTCATTGTGTCAAGTCCATGTTATGAACATATGTTGAGCTTGTACTATGTGCAAACTACTGCTTTCCTTTCTTTGGTATCTTAATCAATTCTTCACCATCTTCTGGCCAGTCTCCACTGGACATCCTCCCTAGTAATTACCCTCCACAAAATTGCTCACCTTCCTGACCTTGCATACCCAGCCCTGATTGGCTAATTTAAAGTGTCCTGATGCATTTGATCAATATATATTTGATCCAGACCTTGTGCTGGGTACCAACTATGTAAAGACCCAGCTTGTATCCTAAAGAAGCTCACTCTCTAGTATTGATGTTATTCAGTCAGTCAACTAATATTTACTGAGATGTTATTGTGTATTAGGCTTTGCCAAGGTGTGGCGATAAATAAAACTGACTATCACTGTCCTCATGGTACATTTTTCCTACTGGGAGGGATATGTTAAGCTGGTAACTAAATAAATAAGATGGCATCAAGTTCACGGGTTTAAAAAAAAAGATAAGAGAGAAAGAGAGAGACAGAGACAGAGACAGACAGGGAGGCAGAGAGTGATGGGGAGTGATTGTGGTGGAGCAGATCTGCTTTATTTTCAATCATGAAAGACCCTTGTGGTCTTTTAAGACTTGATACCTGGATAGTGGGAGGAGGAAGCTGCAGGGAGCATCTGAAGCAAAGTCATTCAAGAAGAAGAAATAGCAAATGGAAAGTTCCTGAGACCCATTCCTATTCCATGTGCCAACCAATACTACCAATGGTAATATCAGCAGTCATAGCCAGATGTTAGCTTCCTTCCTGAAATCCATCTAGGAGTTAGCATCATACTTTCTCTTTTCTAGCCAGTTGAAAGCCTCCAGAATTGAGTTATCCAGGTTGTGCACAGCCAGGTGACACTTTGAATGAGAATCTTCCCATTATGCAGACACCATTAAATTTCCCTGAGGAGCTGATAGATGTTACCAGGGTTAAGGATCTCGCCATGTCACCTCACTGCTTATGCAGAAGACCCTGAGGTTTTTTTTTGTGTTAGATTTCAGGCAATGGACAGATCTGCCCTCATCAACAAGACATCAATAACACTTTTTAAAAACAATGCAAATTTTCCAGGAGCGATGGCTCATGCCTGTAATCCTAGCACTCTTGGAGGCTGAGGCATGCAGATTGTTTGCGTTCAGAAGTTTGAGACCAGCCTGAGCAAGAGTGAGACCCCACTCTAAAAATAGCCAAGCATTGGCTTTGTGGTGTGGGCCATTTTTATGGGGATTAGAAACTATTATAGAAGTAATATCTTTAATACATGATATCTTACAAAACTATTCCAAATTTTTTGTCTGTTTAATGAGGATTAGTTTACTCAAAACTGTATAATCTATAAATCTTTTTCTGGTTACATATACTCCAAAATATGATATTCTATGTTTAAAACAAATGAATGAAACAACTCTTTTCAACTTCTCTGTGCTGTGAAACTTTTTTTTGGTGATAACTCTCCCACGTGACAAAAGTATTTAATTTATACACTCAGGGTATCAATATGAAGTCATAGTAATAGTTAAATACCAGTAAGTGTTTTATTGTTCTCACTTTTTAAAATTAAAAATACAGTGGAGATTCTAAAATTTTTTTCTTGTAGTCTAATAAATCATTTTGCACTCTCATTGGTAAAAAAAAAAAAAAAAAAAAAAAAAAAAAAAATAGCCAAGCATTGTGATAGGCGCTACAGTCCCAGCCACTCAAGAGGGTGAGGCAAGAAAATTACTTGATCCCAGGAGTTTGAGGTTGCTATGAAGCTGTGACACCACAGCACTACCAAGGATGACAAAATGAGCCTGTCTCAAAAAAATAAAAGATAAAAATAAATAAGAAATGATGCAAATTTAGATGTTACTTTCACAAGTAGGAACCTATAACTACTGAGTTCTAGAGTATTTCAGAACAAATATCCTTTGTTTGTTAAGAGTGGGCTTCTCTTAGAAGTGACTAGAGCCTAGGAAATTAAGTTACACACCCACACAGGGACTTAAAGATATCTGAAAAGCTAGAACTTACAGCACCACATCGGAAAACGGTAGGATGAGAAATTGTCATGGAAGAGAGAGGACAGATTTCAGAGTGTTATTGAAGAGTGGCTGATAATGGGCGCTGCCTATGGCTCAGTGGGTAGGGGGCCAGCCCCATATACCGAGGGTGGCGGGTTTGAACCCAGCCCTGGCCAAACTGCAACAACAAAAACAATAGTTGGGCGTTGTGGCAGGTGCCTGTAGTCCCAGCTACTTGGGAGGCTGAGGCAAAAGAATTGCCTAAGCCAAGGAGTTGGAGGTTGCTGTGAGCTGTGATGCCACAGCACTCTACTGAGGGCGATAAAGTGAGACTCTGTCTCTAAAAAAAAAAAAAAAGTAGTTGACAAGACTGGATTGTACAACAAGGGCAATGGGAAACTACTGAAGGGTTTTATGGAGAGAAATGACACGCCCAATTTTGCTTTCACAAAATTATTCTCTGAACAAAGTGGAGAATGGATGGGAAGAGAGCAAGAATGAATACAAGACACCGAGGACAGTCGACAGGTGACAAATGAGGACGGCAGACCAGACCAAGGGGACATAATAAAGAGATTTATGGTATATTTAAGAGACAGAATCAAGAAATTCGGTTACTGCTTGAATTTAGACATAGGAGAAAAAAGTAATGGCCGAGATGAACGCAGAATTTCAAACTTGGATCATCAGGTGGAAAGTGAGATTATTTTCTGATGGCACAAAAGATAATAAATTTAGTTTTAGACAAGAAATGCCCCCTAATAAATTGATTCCTATAACTCAGTGGGGTGGGATTAGATCTAGATGTGTAAAAGGTGTTGACACAGAAATCTCAACATAGTGACTGAGGCCTTAACAATGGGTTGTGTGGAGTAAAATTCAAAAAAAAAAAAAAAAAAAAATGTGTGTGGAGCTGAGTACCACTCCAGGACACCACTTATTGAACGAACACCTCTCTCTGTCTTGATGTCAGGTGTAGCTACAGAAGGAGGAACGCACGCAGGAGGCTCAGAGGAACAGCCAGGAAGGAGAACGTGACAGTATGTGGGGTCACAGAAGCAAAAGCAGGCCTGTGCTTTCAGAGAGAAGCTGGAGAGAGAGCACTGTCCTCTGAGCACTCCCTCAGCCAGAGAGCCAGAGTGCCCTTGTGAGTGGGAACGCTGCAGCGTCTGCTGTTCTGAACGTCTAGTGAGAGTGATTCCCATAGAATAGTGGCAGTAACATCTAAATTGCATCGGACTGAAGAACAAGTGTGAGATGAGGACACGGGGCAGCTGGCTTGGGCATTGCCCTCGGAAAGGTTCGTGTTCACAGTGGAGGAAGGAAGAGCAGCAATTGGAGGGAAAGGGGTGGTTGAGGAAAAAGTGTGTGTGGGGTGGGGTGTTGTGTGCTTCAAAAGAGTGAGACTTGACCAGGTTCAAAGTCTGACTCCAGGTGTCTATAAAAGGAGAAATGCTGAAGTTATGAGGCAAGGACGCCGAGGGAACACAGTGAGGCCCCTGAGAAGGCAGAGAGAGAACCCCAGTGACAAAGGGGGTGAGTTTGTCATTGTGTCAACAGAATGATGGAAGGACAGGCTCAGAAAGGGGATTTGTAACTTTGTACCTTCAATTAGAGATCCTTGAAGAATTTCTATTGGCTTCAAGACCTTCTAATTTCTCTTTAATATATAATAACTAGCATCTGCTAAGTGTGATTTGATAAGATGGCTAAGTTCTAAAATTTGAGAAGATACAGAAGAGTCTGAAATAGTTGTTATGAAGAAAGGACAAAGCCTGGGGTCCCAGGAGGCAGGTAGAGTTGAATTTCCTGACTTAGTTGCTGAGCTCTTTTCATAAAACCATCACGGTCCCCAGGAAGCCTCTCGCAGAGCCATAGTGGAAGTCACGCCCTCCAGATCACAAAGCAACAATACTTCTATTTGTAAAGTACAATGTGTTTGTCCTCACACTCGATGAATTGCACAATTGTTCTCACGGCCTTAAACTTCTCTGCTTGGTACGCAAACAAGCCTGAGTCTCCATTCTCTGCCAAATGCGTTAGTTATAACAGGGACACGATCACGTGAGCAAGTGAATTATGCTCACAAACGTCCCCATCTCAGCACACGCCATCGCGTGAATTTCCTGCATGGGCTTTTCAGTGGATCTGGTCCCCCATAACCCTGTCCCCTACTCATCACCTCGTTCTTGTCACATCTGTCCTGGTACCCTCAGTCCCAAACATGATCACACGTGCGTGTTTGACAGGAACTGTGCTGTGCTCACACGTCACTGTTTCAGCATCTTGGTCTGATCTCAACCATGACCTCACGACACATGGAACCAGGTTGCAGTTTAATACGGGCTCAGGAAGTACTGTCTGAGGTCACAAACCCCCAGACCCCAGCAGGAGGATCACCCGTGGGGAGACACCAAGGCCACTCCTGAGCTACAGTGGAGGAAGCTGAACTAAGCTCCATCACAGTGTCTTCCTCAGTTCAGTGTTCACAGTAACAGGGATGCCATTTAAAATAAAGGCCACCACGTAGCATAGGAAGAAACTGAAGTGTTCTTAAACTTTAAGTTTCTCAGAAGTAACAACATGAAGAGGAAAGAATGCAGCCAAGGAAGGAGGCAAATCTCAGCTCATTTATTTTTGTGGGTGAATAACCATAAACAAGCCACCTAACATTTTTGACATTAGTTTTATTCTAAAAGAGAAATATAATATCTGATTTGATTCACATTCTAAGGCTGTGTTGGGCAATAAAGTAGCCACTAACCTCATGTGGCTACTAAAATTTAGATTAGTTGAGATCATCAAAAGAGATTAAACATCTGTGTCCCAGTCAGGCCAGCCACATTTGGAGAGCTTGATATCCCCATGTTACTGGGGAATTTCATGTTGGAAAGAAGAGATATAAAAGATTTCCATGATGACAGAGAGTTTTGTTTGACAGTAGTGTTTTAAAGATTAGAAATAGTCTATAGAAATAATCCCTGGAATGTATTAGGTATCCCTATAAGATAGCTGATGTTTTGTTAATTATAACAAATTTTTGAGACTCTGTGCCAAAATCTGTCCAAAGTGAGTTACATATGCTTAACATAACTTCCACTCCCAGGGAAGATAAGAAGAGTCATACTCACAGATGAGGAGGTGAAAGATTAGAAATATCAAATAATTACCTAAAGTTATAAAGATTATAACCTCTTATTTTTAGGAATGTCTTCAACATCACAGCAGAAAAATTTAGTAGAAATTGGATTCAAACACTTATCAATGTGGCCACAAACCTAAGGTAGTAGGAGCCTTCCATTGTCCTTTTACACACCCTGATACTGGAGAAAAAACTTCAACTAACCTGAAAAGAACAGCAGAGAATTTTGAGAGTTTCATACAGCAAAGAAAAGAATAGGGGAGAGAAATCTCTTACATATATCTATATATTTAAAAAAAAAAAAAAAAAAAAAAAGTAAAGGCCGAGTAGATGGCCTGTAATTTCTATAATCTTGGATGGTTGGATTCTGAAAGGACTCACATTACATGTCTGTTATGTCAGAGATAATTGGAAGGTGTAGTTATTTATTGCAAGAAATAAAGGTATTTTCTTTTTTTGTCTTCTCTAATCAATACTTGCCTTTTTGAGAAGACCTATGTTCTGAGGAACATGTGGAGAGAAGCAATTTGATCTTAAAAGCAAAGAAATAGGTTGGGAAATGGGACCAAGTAGTTGAGTGTAGGATCTTGTCAATAGGACAAATTGTGCTCTTCAGAAGTGCTGTCTTTGTCTGCCTGAGTCCTATGCTTCCGACCTTTATCCAGTGTTTTCCAAAAGAAATGAGCCAAGACATTCAAGCAGAAAGCACAATGTTAAACACATGCCTGATTTAAACAGCAGAAATAACTGACTACAGAGCAAAAAACAAAACAAAATTTTTGTGTGAATATATAAATGCATTAATACATTTTAAAAGTAATTCTATTAGTTATGAAGAATAAGTCAGATTATGCAACAACAAATACACCAAGAATTCTCAGTGAGTTTAGATGGGAAAAAAAATTATTTTTCACTGAAATCACAGCTAAAGTGGATAAAATTGAGTGATTATCGTTTTCCTTGGGGAGTCTCTTCCACATGGTGGCTAAGGGATCCAACATCTGGAATTTGTGTTTTCCAAAGACCACAGAGTCATGTGGAAGGCTTCTAGGGGCCATGCCTGGGAGTATTTCACATCATTTCTGCCTACCTTTCACCAGTCTAAACTCAGGCACCTGGTTTACAATCCAGCTGTAAGAGGTACTGGCCTACGTTGTTTTGCTGAGGATCCAAGTCTAGGAACACATACCCTTGTCTCTGAAGAGTTCATAAAGCACGGTCAGTCTATAAACATCTGCAAGCCAGCTACTTATGAGAACAAAAACAAACAAAAACCCCAGCCCGTGTGCTTTTAAATAGTTATTCATTTTTATACTTACCAGACCAGTCTCTTCTACTTATCAAGCAGACTCTATTCCTACTTCATTAAGAATATCCACCCCGCCAGACAAAAGTATTGTCCCTTTCAGAGGACCAGATTTCCTCCTCTCATACATCGAACATTACACAAGTTTTGAGATACATAAAATCAGAAAACATAAAATCTACACAGATGGAAACAAACCCTCCCAGCAACAGGGAGAAGCCCAGCAATTTGAAACTTGCAAGGGTGAATCAGAAAGGACACAAGGGGGTGTAAAGGGAGGCAAAGGAGGGCTGGGGAGAGGGACACAGGGAGCGCGGTGGGGAGTTACAGTGTATGGCTCACTTCCTGGGGGCGGACATGATTTCAAGAGGGACTTTACCTAACAGCCCCAATAAGAGTAACCTAATTCTTTGTATCCTCAATGAATCCCAAACAATAAAAAAAAAGAGAAGAGAGGAAAAGAGAGGAGAAGAAAAGAGAAGAAAAGACCAAAAAATAAGCAAAGGACAAAAGGGCACTGTCGACTATGTTTCTTGGAAGTGAAGACCATAACAGAGTCTGTCTCAAAACTTTCATAGTGACCCACATGTAAAACCCAATCCTCTAGAGGAAACATTGGGCTCCTTTGCTTCTTCTAGACCTTGAAATACCAATTGTTACCTCTTTGTCCTGTATGGTTACTTCTGTTTATTTTCTTATCTTTAGCCTAAAAACTTGTTCAAATCTCTTTAATCCTAAAACCCTTTCCTTGTCATTCCGGTGCCCTTTAAGGACAGTTCATTCCTTATAGTACCCTTCAGAGTAGCCTATCACTAGCCTTTCATAAGAATAACCTATACTGACTTCTAATTTATTTCTACCTAGTCATGTTCACAGCACATCGAAATTGTGGTTGTGTATGTTTTGTGCGCGACTGTTCTTCCTCATAATCTCCACTGGACTCCCAGCTCTGCAATGGGTTCATAGCCCCTTATTCACCCAGGGCTCGACACAGGACAGATGCTTGATAAATATTTGGTGATTCAATAAATAAATCCACTGCAATTGAGGCAGACTAAGGGGACCAATAATGTCATTATTAGATCTAATAGAAATAGTTGGGTCTGTGCTCTCCTGGATGGTTCTGCTGCATTTCACACTAGAGGATGACCTGTCTTATTTAAATTCTGTGTTTCCTAGATGCCCTTGACTCATCAAAGCTCATTGTTTTCCCCACTTCTGTGATGGTTCCTTCTCAATCTGCTTAACTATCTGCTTCATCTTCCAGGGTGCTCCACTCAGGTAGAGTTGCTCCCTGGAGCTGGACCCTTGAGCTGCCGATCTCCGTATTCCAACTGCTAAAACGAAGTTGCAGTCCACACTACAGGCTGCCAGCCATGTCCTGATGCCTCCCAGGTGCATATACAAATTGGACTTTTTCCATGAATTACAAACTATTTGGCCACACTGCCTGCTCAGTATTATTGGTATCTTATTTTCTTTTCAAACTCAGCTGATCAAAACCTGAATTAATTACTTCCCCCAGATTTCTCATTTTCTTTAAATCTTTATCTCAGTGGGATTATTTGTGCAATTATCAAAGTAAAATGCAAGGATTTCTACCCCCTTACCCTTTCCCTTCTGTCTTATCCATCACTGAGTGTGCTCTGACATTGGTCCTCTAAATATTCCTTGGACCCTTCCTCCCTCTCCATATGCACCAGTTTTTTGTTTGTGTGTTTGTTTGTTTTGTTTTACTTTGAATCTCCACCATGGATTACTGAAAGCCTCCCTACCAGTCTCACTGCCACTATCCTCTTCCAGACAAATATATTCTCCATGTTGCAGCTGAGTAACCTTTTTAGAAAGAGTTTGACAATTTCAACTCTGGTTTAAACCCCTTCAATGACTCCCCATTGTGTATAAGATAAGATCCAAACATTTCAAGATAACTTGAAACTTCCATCACTTAATCTCTTCTTGGGTGTACTTTTTGCCTTTTGCATCTCTAACTTCATGAGTAGTAATATCAGTTTGCTGGAAAAACTTGCTCTTTTTTACTTTGATAGTTTTACTAAGAAAAGTTAAGCTAACTGTAGATCACTCCTCCTCATCCTTGAAGTCTTATCTCGGGCCTCACATCCTCCAGAAAATCTCCTCGCCCTTGTCCAGTCTGGTTGGGTACCACCCGTTTGTTCTCACACAACGCCTTAGACATCTGTGACATTAAATTGTGCACAGCTTCCTACAACAAAGCACATTGGACATGCCGTGTGGATGAGAAATGACTTTTTGTGGTGTTAAGTCACTGAGATTTGAGGGTTAATTTGTCACTTCTGCGTAGCCTGGCAAATCCCTAGTAACAGTGGTTAGCATATTGCAAATGAAGAATCAGGCTCAGGAAAGTCAGTTCTCCCACCCTGTTCACCCAGACTAAGCCCAGAGCTTTTCCAGATCTAATATTCACTGGAACTATTTTACTAAGAAATGTTCAAAGAGAGCCAATTTGACTTTAGAAGGCAATGAAGACAATTATGGAAAACTGCTTTCTCTAAGTACAGCAAACATTGTAGAATAAATTAGTTTGCCATGCATAATCTGTTTTCCACGCTAGCAAAGCCAGGGCTGTTCCATCTGAGCTGAAAAACCACTGGAGCTTGAACTGCCCATGAGGGCCACGCCTGTTTGCCATGCAGCCGAGTCCGCGGAGCACAGGGTTTGCACACTGAAATGAAATGGGGTTAGGCCGGAGCCCCGTGGATACTGCTGCACCTTGGTGGCTGGAATATCACGTGCCTGCCCAAGTCTGGCCATTTCAGGGCCTCTTGGGGAACAGTGCCAAGGGGTGGGCCTTACGCTGCATATTCTGGGGGTACTAGAAAGATTTTCACAGAACGGCTGGACTTTGCCTCTCGCAGAGTCTGCCCTGGACATTGCCGAAGGAGGAAGATGTGGTGGGGTGCTGAAGCTCAATTTGTGCTCCAGAATGCTCTTTCTGAGGGCAAGGATTGCTGAAAGTTTCTTAAAGGAAAAGGGACACAAAACCACTCAAGATCAGATGCTCAGCCCTCCATTGGACAAGATGCACCTGCAACTAGCCACATTCTGTTGTGAACACTTTTGATCATTGCCCTATTTTTTCTCTTGATTGGTGCATTTTAATTGTTTTGGAGCGTTCTATGATCTAAACCACGCTACACTTAGTGCATTTTGTAAATTAGCTTTCTACTTAAGATGCTAAAAGGCCAGAAATACACCTTTCTAGCCTCACTTGCATCTTGAGACTTGGCACACGTCCTACTCTCAGCTAATCAAATACACGTTTCAGGAACTCAGAATTGGGAAGGAGGCATGCAAAGAGGAAGGCTCTGAGAACACATTCTGGGGAGCAGTGCCAATGGAGGCGGCAATGTCCTCACGCCACTGAGGCAGCAGTGCCCCAGCTGACAGGAGGGATGTAAGCTGGGACGTCCAGCATTTACGGTGACAGTAGCTACGCCTGCGAACTCATACAGGGCATGGTTTTGGCTGGGATCCTGGTGGACTGGCCGTATTTGTTCTGGTCATTTTCTGTACCTATTTCTCCAAACTTCTTGGGGATTTTGTAATTCCCTACCAGTCTTTTATTAAAGTCCTCTCCTTCTGGTATCCATCAAAGAAAGTTTCCGTTCTTGCTATTAGCATTCTTGGCTGATAAACTCCCTCATGTTCATGGCAAGATAAGGGACATTACTAAAATAATTATTATAAAAACTGTTGTTAATGAAATCTGTTCGTAAAGCAAAGAGAATGGTCTCAGCATTCAAAATTAATGTACCTTGTAACATTCTCAGATTTTACTTTTCTCTTGGTTTAATTCATCATCTTAGATCA
This sequence comes from Loris lydekkerianus, assembly GCA_963574355.1. NCBI lineage: Eukaryota > Metazoa > Chordata > Mammalia > Primates > Lorisidae > Loris > Loris lydekkerianus. Next base: position 61,538 of record CAUYPK010012898.1, read on the forward strand.
GTGATTCTCTATCAGGGTAATTTTGTCCCCTAGGAGACATCTGACCATGTCTGGAAGCATGTTTGATTACCACAGTCAGATACAGGGATGCTAATGTTACCTAGTGGGTGGAAAAGGCAGGGATGTTGAAAGTGTCCTATGACGCATGGAATCATCTGCCTCACACCGTCAATAATGCCAAGCTTGAGGAATGCTTGTCTTAGATTATGTGAGGTTGAAGGGACCTTAGAATTAACTAATCCCATGCCTTCATCATATTCTTTGCAGTTTTAAAAACTACCCAAGAATATACCCAGACCACTTTTCATGCTAACAAAGACTTTTTTTTATGTTTAAGCATTTATCCATGCAACACGCTGTTATTGTCAGCTTCATACCAGGTTCCAAGCTGACATAGATTAATCAAAAACAAACAAAAAATGTGCTATCCTTCAGGAGAGACAACAAAATAAGTAAATTAATACTTATTAATTAATACCTGTGTCTCAAAGAGGTAGGGCGCCGGCCCCATATGCCAGAGGTGGCGGGTTCAAACCCAGCCCCAGCCAGAAACTGCAAAATAAATAAATAAATACATACATTCATAAACACAAACTTTCATGAAAATAATAGAAATTAGTAAGGGAAAATCGACTTGGAGAACAAGGACAGAGAGAATTCTCTAAGGAGGTGGCATTTAAACCCAAGCTGGAGGAAGAGCATTCTGAACAAAGAAAATCTCAATGAGGCTTAGCAAAGGGAAGACCTTGATTGACTAATGAATTTAAAAGAAGTCAGTGTTATTTTGGAACAGTATCTGACAGGAGAGGAATAAAATGAGAGGTATAGAAATATACCTTAACACGAAGAGCCCTGTGGGTTGTGACAAAAAGAGGATCACTCTTTATTCTGTGCAGATTGCTTTGTTTACCCACGCTGAGGATTCTTAGGCTCTCCAAATATGTAGCTGCCTGGCACTTGCTCAGACTGACAGAAAACAAAAATGATGGGTTATTTCACCATGATTAAATGCTCAAATTAATAGTTCCGTATGCCTGACTCATAAAATAATCAATTAATTTTGCACTAGTCAATGTCATTACTTAATATGTAGGTCACTATGAAAGTTTTGAGGCAGACTGTGTTATGGTCTGTTATTTCACTTCCAAGAAACACAATGGGCAGCGTCCTTTCTGATTCACATGTGCAAGATTGAACTTGCTCAGCTTATTGGTTTTGCTGGGAGGACTTTGTTTGTTTCCGTCCCCTCCATGAGCTGCCCAGCCCCATCCCTCTGTGATAGGGGCAGGGTCATGGAGCTAGGTTTATTATGTCTGGCCCCCACCCACCACTCCCACCACCCCTGGGCCACAGTAGATTGATCCAAGGTAGACGTCCAACCCCATGAACCAAACACTGTCTTTCCCCCAAGAAATTGGAATTAGAACCAGAGAAGCAGTGAATCCTTCTTTTTGGTTGGGTCCAACCATATTATTTCTGATGTGGTGGGTGGTTGTAATCTATGCCGTGTATTCCAGGAGCAGCTAATCTGGAGAAAGAGAGAAAACAAGGAATTACACACATTGAAAAGCAAATAAATTAAAAGAAAAAAAAGTAATAACAAGCAGAGGGATTACTATGTCTTTCTAGTCACTTTTTCTCATCTTCCCCGATGCCTAGAAGCAGATTCGCACATGGCTTCCGTAAGACATCCATCCATGTTTACTCTTTTTCTGCCTAAGTTTGCACAAGCTTATTTCTATTACATTTGTTTACAACAGTACACAATCATATATTGCCTGCCTACTGCGTGACAGGTCATGTTATAATTTGTGCATCATATAAAGCACACAAATGTATGTGTATGCACATGTACATGCTCACACACAGAACCTTATGTAATATGACCACAACTCTGAAAACTTTGTGTTGAGATTCCCACTTTATACATGAAAAATACAAGAATTACAAAAGTCATGTTGCACATCTGAGATGACACAGCTAATAACTGTGGAACCAAATATACAACCAAGTTATCTTTGATTCAGGACTCCATGTTTTTACCACTTTTGTGTTTCCCATCCTACTCACATGGATTCTGGTATTTTTGATCAGTAGTTCATTCACTCACTCACTCATGAAACAAAATTGTTTGTTTTCTTCTCTATACAGGCAATTTTTTCTCATATATATATATTTTACAATTTGTAAATACTACTGGAAGCCAATTCTCCACTAATCTCTTACATTCCTGCATGTCTGCCATCAGCCATTTTTCTGGATTACCTTTTCTAGGATATCTGTACAGTAGCCTCAGAAGATAGAGTTAGTGTCTCCTCCCAGAACAGAAGGAAGATTTGTTTCCTGGCCATTACAAGAAAGGTGGATAATGTGCTCCTGTAGGTCTCACACTGAGCATGTTTTCCAGTAGTGCCTTTCAAAACATCAAGGTTTCTAATCTCAGGGCTTTTCAGTTGTGATGCAGATCTGTTGAGTATGTGGTATCTACCTGGGCCACTGTGCATCATCCATGGGACTTGGGGACAAAAAAACCAATCTGGGCACTGAGATCTTGGTGCCTGTTGGGCAGTGAGCTGTGACATCCTTTGCCTCTGAGCCAGGAGCCTCATGTCTTCTGCCAGCAACTCCATGTGGCAAGTTAACTTATTAGTTCACGTGCACACACAAAAAGTCTCAGAATTATCATAGTCATAGCTTTCCTTCTTTCCTTCCTTCCTTCCTTCCTTCCTTCCTTCCTTCCTTCCTTCCTTCCTTCATACTTCATTCTTTCTTTCTTTCTTTCCTTCTTTCTTTCTTTCTTTCTTTCTTTCTTTCTTTCTTTCTTTCTTTCTTTCTTTCTTTCTTTCTTTCAAGACAGTCTTAGTTGCCCTGAGTAAAGTGTAATGGCATCTGCCTAGCTAATAGCAACCTCAAGCTCCTCAGCCCAAGGAATTCTTCTCCCTCTGCTAGGACTACAGGCCCCCGTTATTATGCCTGGCTAATTTTTCTATTTTTAGTAGAGCTGGGGCCCTCACTCTTGCTCAGGCTGGGCTTGAACTCCAGACCTCAAGCAATCTGCCTGCTGCCCCCTCCCAGAGTTGCTAGGATTATAGGTTACAGCCACTGTGTCCAGCCACAATCACAGTTCTTAACAAATATGACTTACACAACAGTAACAGATAGTGATGGATAATACAATTTGATTCACCACTGTTCACACAAACTTATAAGTGGTAGAGCTAATATTTAAACCCAGATCTACCTGATTTTTAGGATCTCAAAGAAAGTGTGAAGGTATTGACAGAGAATAACATGATTAAGAAAACAGACATCCTTCTTAGGTCAGCTGTATACTGCCGTATAGTGAACCCGTTATGAGACCTCCTGGAGTGGCCAGCACTGCTGATTATCTCAGAGTCTTGCACAGGGATTAGTGAGCAGCAAGAGGAGCAGACAAATGATCTTGGAAGTTAAGACACTTCGGAGTCAAACAGCCGGAGGTTCAAATCTGACACTCTGCATGACACTGAACAATTTATTTAACATGCTTGAGCAGTAATTCCTTATCTCTAAGGCAAGAATAATAGATCCCATCTCACGAAAGCATCATAAGCATTAAATATGGTGATGTATAGAGCATTTAGCATAAAGCTGCGTACACAGAAAGCACTCATTAAATAAGAGCCATTAGTATTCCTAATAAGTCCTCAATAAAGGCTGAATAAGTGAGTGATTTCTCTACGTCAATTTACCTGCACCTTAACTATCAGATATTCACCACAAATATCTCCCTGGTAGTTAACAATGCAATCATGTTTATAAATACAGATCACTACCTTAACCACTGCAGCTGTAAGAGCTAATGAGGCTCCCGCTTCTACGAGTGGTAGGTACTAATGGTTCCTTTCTTGTTAAAAAATAATAATAAGCATTCTTCAGGCTGCAATTTGGAGATAGCATTGAGGCTGAGCACTCACTTTGTGCCTTTCTATAAATGGTATGAGAAATTTCAAGGCTGGAGGTTTTCCTGGTTATCCATTTGTCTCTTTCCCATCTTGCAAGTAGAACAAGTACTGCTGTTGCCAAGCAACGGTGCAGTGGTGGAGAGATGGTCCGTGTGTAACCGGCACATGGGGACCAGGAATGCAGTTCTAGAGCCGGTCCAAGGGCACAGAAGAGCAGCGCTGGAGAGTAGACTTGTTCTCATGTCATTAGTGCAAACCTTCCAATCATTAATCAAAAGAGCTGCTTCTAGCGAGTAATTCTATCACCAGCTTTCTATGAACTGTGGAAAATCCTAAGAGCCACAGGGCATAGAAGCTCTCCATAGTTGCCATTTGCCCCCCGGCGCCTAGGACTGAACACACACCATACATACAACAACCTCTCTTGATAAGGAATCAGAACTTAGGAGAGACTCTGAAAAAGAGTTGGAAATGTCAGCCCCAAAGAACAACCCTAACAAGAACTCAGGGTCCCATCTGAGTCCTATGCTGTTCCTCACTTGGGCTAACAGCCTTACCTCTTGTTCTATTGCTTTCTTTGTCATTAAAGCACAGGTCACAACTCCAACCCTTCATATTTCACCAAATGACACCATGCATTTCAAAATCTATTATTACTTGAGAAGTTGTAAACAAAATTTTAGTGCTGGAAAATGCCTTATTTTGAAACTCACCCTTTAATTTTAAAAAAAGTTATCGTTTTCTAGATCCATTGATGGTACAATTTTTTTATTTCCTTTTATTTTGGAATCTCTAAAATTGTTTTTCATTTACTGTAGAAGGAAAACAGTTCTTTCCACAACAGGCAAAGCAGGAATAGCTGATGTCCCAGCAGTCAAGAGCGTGAACAGGTAATACACGTAAGAAACAGACACAGAAACAGTTACAACCAACTCTTGCTCAATTAAAATTTTAATGGTTTTATAGAAAGTATAAGTTCAGAAGCCCCCCAAATATATGTAATTCTATCTTTGAAGTAAAAAAATAATTTAGGACTATTCCTTATTTTGAGCCAAGCAGTAGGCAAATACACGTGAAGTTCTCATAATTGGGCTTCTAGATTACAGTGCACTGCAAAAATGTCCCGGTTCTGTACTCACTGCTATACTCACCCCTTTTGCCGTATGAATTTGCTGTCCTTTGTGCTCTGACTCTAGACTTAGTGTAGGAATAAGAGAGAATAAAAATCAAGAAGAACTGGGTTCACAATGCACCTGTAACTGCGCTTCCCAGTGCCCGCGAGCATTTCTTTGCTATGGCTGCTGTGACACAGCGCCACGAACGAGGTGCTCCAAACAAAGTGAGTTTGTCATCTCACTGTGCCAGAGGCTGGAAGTCTGCAGTCAAAGTGGCACCGGGCTCGGCCGCCCTTGAGGGCTGTTGGGGGGAATCTGGTACAAGTCTCTCCCTGTGGCTGCAGACACCACCTTGGCATGGTCCTCCCTCTCTCTGTGTCTCTGCGCCCACCTTGCCCCTTCTTATGAAGACCCAGCCATATTGGATCAGAGCCCAAACTAATGACCTCATTTGAATTTGGCTGTATCTGTAAAGTCACTATATCCAAATAAAGTCACATTCTGAGGAACAGAGGGTCAGGATTCCCACTGAAGAATTTAGGGAAGAAGGAGCATTGTTTAACCTGTAATGGAATATTTGCACTTATTTACTCTCCACGCTTCCAAAAACTGCTTCTCTTTGTTTTTCTTTCCTGAATTTGAAGTCACATCAGTTATCATGCAACCTTTTCCATGAAGCCCTTTTTTTTCTCTTGGTATCCTCTGCCTCCCAACTAAATATGTTCTGTTTCTCCAAATGTGCACTGCATGTGGCTTTGATTTTGCTCACAGTGCTCACTTTCCACCTCATTTCATGTGTTGTGTACACTTGTCATCTTCCCCTTAACAGACAGTGATGACTTCTGGACGGTCTAACTCTGACCTTGGGCCATGCCAACTGTGTGTATTGGCATTTGGGTACTCAATGGGAAATGTTTGTGCACTTGGCTCTTCATCTGACCAACAGTTGGATCAACCCAGTCTGAATACCAATGGTTGTAATTAATGTGCATTGTATTTTTAATCTGGACACAACACCTGGCACAAAAGCATGGCGTTAAAATGAATGAATGATTTTCTAGAATAGTATAAGCTATGCCAAAGAAAAGGCAGAAAAGAGTTGATAGAGGAGGTCAACAATGCTAACTGTTTGCTATATAAACCTGCAAGCATCTCATTGACATGTATGTCCCTTGGGACTGCACAGTTAGATTCCCAGTCTTGAGTTAAATGAGTTTCGTTTTCAGAGAAGGCTTCCAAAAGGTACCACTCTGGTCTGTGGAACACCACAGTAAAGGGAAGCCTCTGTCAGAGGTTCTCCAACGGTTCACCTAGGCATGTTCAGAAGGACAGAATTAAATCAACAAAAAAAAAATACCTTGTAGTGGGAAATCTTAGTTTGCCTAGAACAGAAGCCCATTGGGAATCTTAGCATGAATAAAGAGACAGGTGAAATAGATTCCATTAGCCAGAAGGAAAAAAATCAAGGAAGGGCAAATATTCCTTCAATTGCTGGATCTCATGTTGATCTTTGCCTCTGCCCAGGACTTGACTCTCTGTTTGTAGTTCTGTGACAGTGGAGGTTAAGATGCAGATGATCTGAGCAGTGCTTTAATAGAGGTTTTGTGATGATTTAAGTATGGGAAGGCCACGGGATCAGGAGAGATCTGCTATTGAAAAGACAGCTTGTTATACTTACAGATTCTAAGCAGTGTCATATGGTACCATGGGAGGCAGGATTTGGAGAAGAGGCGAGAGGGAGAGAGGTGCTTGGACAAAAAGCTTTAGTGTGGATTCCCCAGGAAGAAATAAGCAAGGCAGAGCAATCAAATTGGTTAACTTAAATGAATAAGTTTAGGGCTTCGAGACATAGGACTGTCTCTGATTGTTAGCTGGCTCTAGAGTGATTCAGACAGGTAGATAGTTAGTTGTCCAGACTGTGAGAGCCTGGTAAAGGATGTGGTTAGGGAGTGGGCTGGAGATTAGCTGCTCAGTGTCTGAACAGGGTGTTCATCAGGCAGCTGTTTTCTATCTCTAGGGATCAGGTAACCCTGGGAGGAGCAGTCCTTCCACAGCAAGGCCCTAGATGTCAAAACATCAAATACAGAAAATAGAATACATGGTTAATGCAGGGAGTCAGGCTCTGAGCTGCCACCACCCCTTTCAATGACAGCATCTGAAATACCCATCCCACATGCTTGCATTGTTTCCCTCCACCCTTATTGTAAGCCACCAGGGCAGGTGCTCACATTTTCACTCAGACAGAGAAATGCAAGGCTCAAAATGGTCAAATAATTCACCCACATTTATACTGCCAGAAGGGTGGGAAAGTGACTTCACTTCTTCAATCAAAGGATAATTTTATTTTCCACCTTAGAATATTATACAATTTCCAGGGGCTTCTTAATGACAAACCCATGTGAAAATATATGGGATGAAGTCTTAGAAGCCATGATTTGGCCAACATGTCCTTGGGCAACTTAAGATTTCTAACGCCATTCTAACAGCACAAAGGCCTTCAGAGCCTATGCAAAGGTCTCAGACACTTCATTCCACAGGTAACCCACCTCATCTGGGAGGGTATTTTAGCAGACATGGCCCAGGACAGACAGTAAGAGAAAGTTCTAACTGTCTATGCCTGGCTATACTCCTCAAGTCAGGAAAGCAATGAAGGAGACCTCACAGCACTCCCAGATTGTCCCGTGCAGCACTACCATATAGGGATGGAAGTTAACTGGTTTATTCAAAGAATACACATGTATGTACCAGGAACTCTGTAGACAATACAACAGCAAGGAAAACAGATAAAGCGATTTGTGTAACCAAAGCATTTGCACCCCTGTAATATTCTGAAATAAAGTTTTTAAAAATAATAAAACTCTAAATAAATAATTTTTTAATAAATGAACATAAGGATCTCTTTATACTATAAATCCACCAATGGCCCCTCCTAGCCATATAATTGCCAGTGTGAATGAACAGAACCAGACTTCATTTCTTCTAATACATACATAACATATAGGTTTGAAAATGTGCAAAAATGTAATGTAAAAGTGTTATTTTCAAATATCAGAGGAATTAGTAATGTAGAGGATATGGAGACTTCCCAAATACTCAGTGTTTTGTGTGTGTGTCGTACATATAAGGCATGTAATTATACATGTATGTATAAAATACACACACAGAGGTAGCCCAAGCCACAATTAAAAATTAAGTTTGTTAGCTGAAAAAAAAAAGAAAAGGAAAGAAAACAGACCCCAGCTCTGCCTCAAAGGAAGACACAGTAAGAGGGAGAAGGGTACAGCACACTCACAGCACCCCGACTGTGGAGGGTGCGGAAGCTGCTCCTCCCTCGTCCTGGCAGAACAGAATCTGCTCAGGAAGGTTTCTGAGAAGGTGGAAACTGGAAGTCTTGAGGCAAAACTACGACTGAAGAATGAAACCACTTATGCACAGCTCTTAAATCTGTAGGAAAAAAAACAAAACAAAAAAAAAACCAGACAAAACAAACAAAATAAAAACGAATCAAAAATCCCAACAAGTAAAAAGCAATGTCAAGTGGAAACCCTCACGGCTGAAAATGAAAGGAAGGGGCGAGATGCTCACAGTGTGAGGAGGTTTTATTTAAGGAAAAAGAAAACGGAAGGTATATCTGAGTTAAAGGCAAGAGCGCAACCAAGAGGAACAGGCTGGAGATGCCGTGGAGTGGGAAGGATCAAGAAATGTCCTCCTGAATCAGCCCACTGGAGTTTTAGACAATCTCTTCTTATGTGGAGTGTTTAGCAGCAGGAGAGAAGTGAAACAACAACACCCCAGTAATCCCAAGGATAGGAGATAAGGAATGTTCACGAACTTTGCAACCATCTTTGTGAAACGCAGGAGGCACTGCACTCAGAGTCAGGAGACCTGTCTGCCACACTCAGACTCTCAATTTGGGATTTTCTTTATCTTCTTTAACAAGACAGGAATGGAGACTGGAAGAAATAATCCATTGGTTCATTTTTAGGGGCCAACATGCATAGCCTTTCTTTCTCCCTATGGATTTGCACCTAGCAAGTAATTCCCCTTCTATGTAAGCTCACATCTAGAAAAAACTGATTTTTGCTGACCTGTGAGATGCCAGGTAATACACATGTGCCTTAATCTGAGCAGCATGTCCAGTCCACCATCAGCCTTTCAGGCATGACAGTTGTAGGCTGAGGTTGCATCAGACACTATTGATCCCCAAACTCTGTTCTATAAAAATACAAATTGCTTTTTGTTTATTTCAGTGTAGTAATCCTTTTATTTCTAATTTTAAAAATGTTCTAACAGAAAGTTTTATGCAAACTCAGCTTGCTGCAGAAGGGACTGAGTGAGCCTGACATTTTCTGCCGTTGGCTGTTGAGAGTGAAGTCTTTTGACTGGGAGAAAGTTGACCTCCTTGCACGGAGTGAAGGTGTGCAGAAACATGCGTGTGCTCCCATTCCAATAGGTAATAAAAAGATCGAATCTAAAACTGGTCCCATTCTACAAGATATTGTATTTCACATCGAGGCGTATTTTACAACATTTTTAGATAGAGTTTTATTACTGTGAACAATTGACTATTGATTCATGTTTCTCAGAACTCAGCAGGGCATGGAGCAAAGTTTCAACCAATTGCAAATTCTTGGAACATGCTCTCAGGCAACATGGCTTACAACCAAAAGTACTGAAAATTTAAGCAAAATCTTAAAGTTTAGTTCTATACTCCGTTAGTGAAATAACTTAATCCTCCAAGCTGAGCTGATTCTTCCTACATCAAATGGCACGATCATATAAAATATGTTCAGTGTGGTCCTGACATTTCCAATAATAAAGTCCAAGCTAAAAAAAAATCAGGTATTATCTTACATCTATCGTTAAAACCATTTGAATGTAGCCTGAGCCTTTCCTGTGGCAAATCAGCTCTGATGATCATCAAACTTAACGTGTTAGGGAGAGACAAAGAAAATGCAAGGATTCATTGAAGTTCGATAGATCTGGATTCAAATCCTAAGCAAAGAGAGCATGAAAAAGTCCTTCAACTTCTCTGAATGTCATAGGAAAAACAGGGATAAGCTGGCAGATTCATCATGAGGTTTCAATTAGATATATATAATAAAATTGGAACATTATTATTGAGTCCTTCTGGTGTATTGACTCACTATATTCTTGCTGTAAGCCCTGAGTACTACAAGAGTAACAATTGACATAATTCTAGAAACAACCCTATAAGTTTTTAAACCACTATTATTCTCCTTAATGATGGAAAACTTCTGTCTATAAAATAAGTAAATACTAGAGAAATGAGGTGATTTGCCAAGGCAAGTAGGTAGTAATTTCAAGCTTTAACTATGCTGGAGTTGATCCTTCCAAATTCCACACTATGTATGACATTTTATTATAATCCTGTGGACTTGAGCTTAGAATCTATTTATGACTTAAAGCCTTATCTGATTTCTGTGCTAGATTAGGTGCTCATGATTTTATTTACTTGAATTTTACTTAGATACACATTAGCTATTTTTAATATCAGTAATATAATAAACAAATGGAAACTCAAGATGGAAAGCCAAAGCAGAACCTTGACAATAACTTAGATCGCACTACAAGGATCCCCTTAAACCCAGATTTCTACTTCAACTAACAGTATGTAAATATCAACCAGAATCCTGTATTTACCATTCCCTGGCTTTTCTTTCTATAAAGCATCATCTGTTTGGATTTCTAAATATTATATTCAGCATACACCATTTTTAAAAAGTATAAATAACATGTAATTTTTGAAAGTTGCTCTTTATCTTTACATTGTGACACTAAAAACTCATCCATACACTGGACGGTAAACTGACAAGCAAAAAATTTTAAGTTAAAATACGAATAAAATATCACATAAGGAAGACTTAACAAAAGAAAACATATAGTGGTAAATATTGACAGCAAAACCTACATTTGAGGACTAAATCTTTTATTTACCAGCTCTTGATGGAAGTGATATAATTTCACTGTCAGTTTCCCTTATTTGTAAAATAGGGTATGTTTCTTACGATATCAGTCTTACAGACCTGGGAAAAAGAATTAAAATATATATTTTTTCAGACAAAAGGCCAACACTTACTAAAGCATAGTACATTCTAGAGAAGGATCAGGTCTACTCCCGACATGGAGAGAATTAAAATAAATTTTAAGTGTATGTGAAAAAATCTATAAGTTTTAAATTATATATAATTTAAAGCATTTATATTTAGCAATTTCATTATTTTTCTAAAGTAGCACTAATCACAGACCGCCCACTATGAAATGTGGTTCTGCATATGCCAATTTTCTCCCTACAGTGAGTCCCCGATGCCAGGGCGTGCATACCCCCCTTCTCTCCCCTCTTTTCTCTCTGTCTCTGTCCCCCACTCCCCACACCAGTATCTATCCTTAGGGTTCCATGATGTCTATTAGTTGAATGAACCTCTCTACCAATGCCTACTTCTTTAGGTTTTTCATGTCAAAAGTTGTACATAATGTTTTATGTAACAAACCGTGATCCAAAAATTGTGCTTAAAATGATAGAATATAAACAATAAGTTGATGAAATATAATATTAAACTATATTTTGGTTTTCAGTGAGGCAAGCTGAGAGGGGAAGATAATCAGACTTTGTGTGAGAGGATAAGCTGGACTTAGCAGAGGGAAAGAAGAATGGGACATGCAAAGTGAATTGTTCTTTTTTTTTTCCTTTTTTTCTTTTTTTTATTAATATTAAATCATATCTGTGTACATTAATGCAATCATGGGGCACCATACATTGGTTTTATAAACAGTTTGACACATTTTCATCACACTGGTTAACATAGCCTTCCTGGCATTTTGTTAGTTATTGTGTTAAGACATTTATATTCTACATTTACTAAGTTTCTCATGTACCCTTGTAAGATGTACTGCAGGTGTAATCCCACCAATCACCCTCCCTATGCCCATCCTTCCCCCACCATCCCCTCCCTCTCCCCCTTCCCCATATTCTTAGGTTATAACTGGGTTATAGCTTTCATATGAAAGCCATAAATTAGTTTCATAGTAGGGCTGAGTACATTGGATACTTTTTCTTCCATTCTTGAGATGCTTTACTAAGAAAAATATGTTCCAGCTCCATCCATGTAAACATGACAGAGGTAAAGTCTCAAAGTGAATTGTTCTAATAACAAAGACACGCTGTGGCCTTTGAGGCTCCGTGGTGCTGTCCATGGTACTGAGAAATCACTAAGCCCTGGGAAACGGGCAACTCCATCCAGATTCTCCCAGAATTTCCTAACCAGATAAATGGAGAAATCATAAAAGGGAGACAAGAGAGGGAAACAAACTCATAAAGTAGAGAGAGGTTGTCTGTGATGTTTATACAGCTCTAAAATATCTAGGAAAACAATAATTTTAAAGGATTACTATTCGAGCATCATTTTTTTTTGTAATTATGAAACAACCATTTTCTGTGTTTATTATCATAACATCAACATTTAACACCACTGGTAAACATATAGCAAGGTAAGAAGTTTTTCCATTTTGCCTTTTTCAGGAATGAACTTCAAAATGATAAGGCCAGATAGTATTGTCATCTAACTATACCTCAACACATAGAATGACTGGGCATTTAGGAAGCACTCAAAAGCCCTGAGCATTTGATTCCAGTGGGGCTGGGCCACTGAGGAGAAACCTCCACTGCCTGCAGGGAGGAGCGGGAGCTCCCACGCTTCCATCTTTCAGAGCTTTAAAGGAGAAGAAAGCCCAGCAGAGCAATGGGGAGCATCATTATTAAGAAATCCAAAATCACCAAGAAAGGAATCATAATATGCCATTATCAGAACTTCAAAATAACAGAGAATAAGAAACATGTGATTCAAGGAAATAAAAGCTGTGCTAATATTTACAAAAAAAAAAAAAAAAAAAAAAAAAAAAAAAATTTAAAAAAAACTGAGACAAAAATTTTTGCATAAAAGGTAAATTTTTTG